>VNJS01008049.1:0-27105 GCA_008042575.1 Drosophila watanabei
AAGTACGCCAAGAGTGGGAGGAGCTGGAGACCCGGCAGAAGGTTAGTGGCTAATTGCTATTGCACTGGAGCACACCCATCGACTGATTCGGTGTTCGCCGGGTGGAACAAACAGCAGGCTTTCGATTACAGGAGGAGAGCCCCAGTCCCTCTTATCACGCCAAGTTCACCGCGATCACACAGGGAGCAAGTAGCGAAGAGCGACGGGAGAACAGCGGCTTTCTGATATGCTTTTGTTGTTCAATTGCGGCGCAGGTTGCCAGTTAAACTGGTCTACAAAATGAGGGAACAAGGAAATGTACATATTCATAGGACGTCGTAATATTTCTAGATTTCCAAAGGTAATTTCAAAATTGGATGATTAACGCCTAGAAGCAGGTGGGAATGAATGGGCTATAATTTGATGTCTGTCAGTAACAGGGAATGGTGTACATATGTATGAATAAGGTAATACTATCTCCCGAAAGTGTTTGTATGCACATTTGCACTATTTTGCTGAGTTAGCAAATGAAATTACTGAACCCAAGTGTCGTTGCACTTCTGGCTCGGTAATTAAATTCTTGACCCAAATGTCTTCTTATCACAGTTCCCACTTACAGATAGTGAAAGGTGACAAATTAGCGCTGGTGTTGTGTTTGTAATTGATTTTAATCTAACACTTTAATGTTTATGTTTTTGATTGATTTTACCTTTTACCGTTAATATTTCAAGCTTAGTGCTTTTTAACTGTAAAATCCAATCTGAGGCTAAAAAATACCAGAGAACCAGGGCTAATGCTAGCTAGCAAAAATGACTAATCAATTACCATATTTCAAAGTATATTTTTAAAACAACTGTATGGTTGAGATATGTCAAATTTAAAAGAAATTACATTTTATATCAGGGACCGTAATTAATAATTATTGTAAAATTTTTTAAGTTGATAAAACCATATTCTTAAAATCTACTCAGAACAAAAAGGATAATATCGTGTGAATCTTTGTTGGATAATCTATCCATTTCCGAGATGATTTTTATATTTAGGATTTTTACAATGTTAATCAATATTAAGGATTAAAATTATGTTATATTATATAAATCAATAATCTTTTTTTTACTCAAATCTACATTAATTACAAGAAGTTCATTCAAAGAAAGAATGATCTATTATGTTTTACAAACTTGGCAATAAAATTAATAACTTACATTTAATTATTGTGCACTTTTATAATAAAAACGAACACTGAAATCTTTTCTGAATATATAATTTTACTTAGTTATGTTACACTTAGTCACCTTAACCATTCAGTTTATATTTCAGTCTACATTTAGAGCAACCAGAAAATTCAATATTAAATATTGAAACCCGTTTTATGTGTGATTGAGAACTAAAACGCTATCCTAGCCTCTTCCAAAAATTGTAATTGACCCGCCAGATCAGGGGCTTATCCCCTAAATTTTGGTCGTCTTAGAGGGTGGAAGGCTTAGAGGCTTTTTATAACATGTTTAATTTCATATTATGAAAAAAACACAAGACAATTTGTAAAAATTAAGAAAAAATAAAAGATTGATGGCTGATAATCCAAAATATCTTTTTTACTTTTTCCACTGTTATGTTTCATGTCTAACCTTCCAAAAGTCTCATAATGATTACATTACTTTTTAAAACAAATTGATTTTTTGAATTTGGTGGACAATTTGATTTTAGAAGGGGAAATTTGAACATTTTGAGATTTTTTAAGGGAAAAGTCAAAAATTCATCTGGCAACCCTGATAGCTGGCGATTAATAAGCGAATAGGGTCACACTGTCGGCTTTGGCGTGTGCTTCGTTTAATTTTTAATTTAATTTGGAGCCATGGCATTCCAGTTGCCCACAACCACAACTGCTCCGGCGGCAGGTGTGCCCTCGTTCTCCTTCGGCCTCAATACCGGATCGACCGCAGCAGCCGCAGCGCCTGCAGCAGCAGCCGCCGTTCCCGCCACAACACCATCGTTCTCGTTCGGTGCGCCAGCAGCGGCTGCCAATATTGGTGGAGGTGACGCAGACTCTGCCAAGGCACAGGCGCCGCCACCATTCAGCGGCTTTGGACTGGCGGGAGCCACCTCCACGCCGCTGACCCTAGGCGGTGCCCAGCCAGCAGCCAATCCAGTTTCAACAGCTGCGCCAACACTTGGGACCACGGCAGCAGCGGCTCCCCCTGCCTTTGGCGGCTTCATGGCTCAGCCGGCAGCAGCAGCAGCGGCATCAACTGCTGCTACCAGCACAGCGGCCACCGCTGCTCCTGTAACGGGTATACTGGGCGGGATCGGATTGGGAGCTGCCAAGAGCACAGCCGCTGCTCCAACAACTCTGACGGCAGCGCCAGCGGCCAAAGCTCCGCTGGCCGGAACCGCAGGTTCTCTATCCTTAGGCACCGGCGGAGCATTCGCCAACCTGACCACCGAAACCAAGACTACGGATTCGGCGGCCGTCTCCACGGCTTCCCAGCTGTCTTACAATCAGCTGGAGGAGCACATCAACAAGTGGACGCTGGAGTTTGAGGAGCAGGAGAAGGTCTTCACCGAGCAGGCCACGCAGATCAACGCCTGGGACAAGCTGCTCATCAGCAACAACCAGAAAATCGTCGAGCTGAACGATGCGGTGAAGAAGGTGAAGACCGACCAGCAGGTGCTCGACCAGGAGCTCGAGTTCATAGCCACGCAGCACAAGGAGCTCGAGGAGAGCCTTGCTCCGCTGGAGAAGGAGTTCGTAAACCTTCCCAGGGTCGATATGGAGCGCAGCCAGACCTATTTGATGGTGGAGAACCTGGACACGCAGTTGAAGCAGATGTCCGAGGATCTCAAGGAGATAATCGACAACCTGAACGAGACCAACAAGGGACAGGACACCACCGATCCCATCATCCAGATCGGCAAGATCGTCAACGCCCACATGAGCTCGCTGCAGTGGATCGAGTCGCAGTCGTCGAACATCACCAAGAAGCTCGACGAAATTGCCAAGATCCACGACTCCCAGAAGCGGGACGTCTACCGCCCTCAGTTTTAGCGATAAGTTTCCTTAAAATCTTGTTAAATTGCAGCTGAAATAAAAGTTCTTTATAAATCGGTTCTGTTCTTTTATGTTTATATAACAGTTGCAGTTTTTTATATTATCGGAAATGCTTATATAAATCGAACAACCTCCGATTAAAGCTAATAATTCTTGTAGTACTTAAGCCTATAGAGCGGCACCCGCTTGCCCTTGGTGGCGAAGGCCACGAAGCTGCTGTGCGGCGAGAAGGCCATCGAAGTCACGAATCCCACGCTGTCCGTTTGCCCGGGGAAGTTGGAGTACACGGTGGCACTGGGAAAGTGGGCCAGCTTCATGGCATTCGGCGCCGCATGCGAGCTCATGGCCAGCAGCTCCGAGGAGTGGTTGAACTGCAGATCCGAAATGGCCGTTCTCAGGTTCATGAAGCGCTTCTCTGGCTGCGGCATCGCCGAGGTGAACACTGTGTCGTAGTCGTAGATATTCACGACGCCCTCGTTGCTGCCGGTGGCCAGGAGGCGTTGGTTGGGAGCCAGCTGGATGCACTGTCCACTGATGCAGCCATCGTCCAGGAAGGAGTGCTCGATTAGGTTCTGCCGCAGACTCAGCACGCTGACATTGGAACTGGAGCCGCAGGCGAGCACTCTGCGGGAGTCGCCGGACCAGCACAGGCCGCGCACCTCGCCCTCCTGCTTGAAGCTGTGCAGCAGCTCGTTGGTGTTGGCCGTCAGCAGGTGGATGGCTCCAAACTTTCCAGCTGTCACAATGAATTTCCCGCAAGGCGACACCTCAAAGCGGTGCATCGACCTTATGTCGCTCGGCAGCACCAGCTTGGTCTCAGTGGCCTCCAGGAGGTCGTAGGCAAAGTAGTGTTTCTTCGTCGAGCCAAAGAACGCCTTGGTGCCGCAGGGAGCAATCCGGGCGCAAACTAGGGGAAACTTCTTGAACCGCATGCTGTGCAGCTTCTCATTCTTCTGCCCGTCCACCGTGTAGATGGTGGCAACGGAGTTCTCGCCCGCCACCAGAGCCGCCGTGCTCGTGGGGTGAAACTGAACGCTGGAGACGAGGCCCTCGGCGTAGGAGGATCTGTTCAGATCCTTGACACGCTTGAAGTTCAACGTTTTTTCCGGCAGATCACTGCGCCTGGCCTTGCGATCGATGAAGCCCACGGTCCGGAGCAGCTCTTCATCGGACGACAGCTCGTCGTCATCCTCTTTGACCCGCTTCTCCGCCCATTTCGGTTGGTTTTGCGTGCGCTGGAATCGTGCCGTCAGGTACTCCTTGTAGGACTTATCCTTGCGCAGGTGATTCAGTGGTCCCGTGTGCTTGGTGGGCTTCTTTACATCGCCCACTTGGAGGTCCTCGTCGTCGGAATCCGACCAGGCAGCTTTCCTCTTTTTTCCCGGGTTTCCATCGCCGGACTTTTGCTCCTTCTCCTCATCGCTCTCATCGAGTACGGGACGACCCTTTACGGAGGCGGCCAGGTTCCTGAGGAATCGCTCTCTGTCCCCGAAGAGCACCTTTTCCATGGGCACCTCCACATAGTTCAGATTCTTCGCCTTTGAAGCCTTAGGGACATAGGGTTTTCTCTCGGTTGGTTTCCTTTCCTCCTGCTTGTAGAGGGCCATCAGGTCCTTTAGGTCCTCCATGCCATCGCTGTACTCGTCGGAACTCATGGCGGCGGCTTAAAACTTTGTGAATAATTGTTTATTTCAGTCACAAAATTTACACGTGCACAGTGTGACCGCGGATAGACCGTTAAAATTTACTGCCTTTAAATTGAAAATATACCGAAATCTAGCGGGTTTCACTATAAAATGGTATTTTTTCACTTAAGATATTCCCAAAAAATACCACATATTGAAAATTAAATGCCTATCGATTAACGATATACAAATATTGGCGCTATAATTTGAATATATTTGTAAAGAGCTTACATTTAAAAGGGATATTTTTTGTAACCAATAACAAATTAATTTTATATAAATTTTAAATAACTAAATTTTGCTAACAAATTGAATATAACACTAACGGCTAGCTGTCTTCGTGGCCCTCGTTCTCTGGCTTTATTTTGGTGACTGCGTGGTTTTCGCCCTTTGGGTGAATCTCAGTGGCTTTGTGGATTTCGTGCTCTGACTTAACCTTGGGAATTTGTTGGATTTCGCCGGCGCCTTCGTCCCTTTCCTCGCGTTTCTTCTTCGTGACTTCGTGGATCTTGTACTCGCGCTTCTTCTTAACGCTAAAGCCTTGGCACAGCAACTGGTGGCGCACAAGGAAGCCCTCCAGCTTGTACTGCTTCCCGCAGCGATCGCAGGCCAGCGTCTGCCGCGTGACCTTGGGATTTTTCTGGCGTTCCGCCTCCTCGGCCCTGGCCTTCTTGCCGCAATCGTCGCAGGCGTACCGACGCCGCACTTGGCCGTCCGCGAACTGTACCTTGAACTCCTTGCTGCAGAAGATGCACTGGAAGGGGCCGAAAATTGACTTGCTCCAGTGCTTGAAGTCCGGATAGGATTGCTCAAGCTCCTGATGCCTGCGAGTCGCCGGCGGCGGCTCGAACTTAACTGGAAGCTCCTCCTTGTGGTTCGCACCTGCCAGGCGTCGTTGGCAGGCCCGAAGGTGCATGGTGAAGGCTCCGGACGAGCCGATGCCATTGCCACAATGCGGGCAGAAATACGGCATCGGGTATTCCTTGGGTTCCTTCGGCAAAGCCAAGGGATCTGGAATTTCAACTTTCTCTGGCTCCAACATGGGTGCTATATACGTTCTGGTTACGACGCCGTTCTCTTCTGTCTCCGACAGCAGGATACCCTTCTCCACCTCCGATAAAATCCAGGTCTCAGCGCTTGCCATGATTTGTGCCGTCAATAAGAGAAAGAAAAATATTGTTGTGTCATTCAACCTGATGGAAAGTAGGACCGTTTTCGATGCTTTCCGATATTGAGAAGAAGAAAGTGGTGCCCGAAAAAGTAGACTATGGAAAAAGGATCTTCAAAATTATGAGTTTTCCGCCAACTCTTTGAACAAAGGGTACCTTTAAAACTAAAATTTCAAAATAAAAAGGTAAGAAATATGGCTGAAAAATAGATAAAATAAAACAAGGAACTATTGTTTCAAAGAATAAAACTTCTAAAGCGGTAAAATATTTGTAAAAACAATATTTATGTAAAGGTTTTCAAAAGGTTTCAATTTTAACGGATTAATCGCACATTTTATCAAAACTACACCGATTATTTTAAGCTAACACTATAATGGCACACATTTTACAAAAACAAAATATTGTAAATAAAGAATTCAATATCTGATTTATGATACTAGAAACCTTTTACTTAATATGTAGCCTCATATCTTTGTATAATAAAGCTTCTGTTGCTTTTCAAGTCTTGCCAACTATTAAGTGAACTCTAAAATTCCGGGACATGCCTTCCGGATGTACTAACTCCTGTTCCGCCTCCCCCCCACCTTAATGCTGTGGTAAGCTACGGATCCCTGCTTTATGACACGCGTAATGCGAGTCAAAATATGCAATTAAACAAAAACTTCTTGACTGGAAAAATATTTGCATAACTTGGGCAAACAAATGTCGGAGCACGTCGTCCTCGTCCTCGTCACCAGTCGCCGACCGACAATGCCGGAGTTGTTGTTGAACTTGTCATTACACACGCACAACCAGCTAAAAGCCACCACCCACTATCCATCCTGCCACCAGCTACTCTCCATTCACCGGGGGGGTGTGGTGCTCTCACTAAAGTGTGGATTAATAGCTGGGGTGGCCCTGGCTGCCAGAAATCAGAATCAGCGCTCGTAAAATTTACGTAAAATTCATTAAGCGCAACAAAAGACGCTGCCAGGAATAGAGCTTGGGTCGGCCAAGGGGGCGGCTGCAATCGCTTAGAGACAAAGCCCTGCATAGTTGATAAGGCGCGTCCTCCAAAGGATACAGGGAGGTTACTTGGAGGTGGTTGGGTAGCTGGGTAACTGAGTGGGCGGCTAGGTGATGGCATCTGGCATCTGGCATCTTGTGGTGCCCGCCAGTGTCTCCTGGCGTCAGTCAGGCGTCAAGCCCCCGCTGGAAGCAACAAATTTTTGTCGTTTCAAAAGGATGCGGCATTATTGTTGCACCCATCAAGGCAGAGCTACACATTAAGAAATAATGATCTATAAATATTTATACCATGGTTTCGTAAAATTAAAATTGTCCTGCATTTTAATTTACTAGAAAGCTGGAAAATAAGCCTATATATTTGCTCAGGTTAATCAGAGTTTGCCAACGGCTAATTCGAGTAATTTTTGAAATTTGGCAATAATATATTTGGAAAAATTCTTGTTGGTTTGAATTTTCTTGAAATATTTTTCTTAAGTATGTTTGAAATGTTTATAAGTTTGGAGAAACCATAAGAAAATTTATTGTAATATATTTTAAAGCCAAAATATTTAACTCACCACTTTTTAAAAAATAATTTTGTTAATTAAAGTTTAATTTGTGATAATATATTTAAATTTTAAACTGTTTGAAAGGCACCGATTTCTTAATAAATAATATTATTTAATAGAGTTACTTTTTACTTTACTCATTTTTTAACTTGTAAGTATTTCACATATTTCTTAATATATACTTTTTACCTAACAAACTTTGGGGCATTTGAAAGTTAAGTATTTCAAAATTTTGTGTGGTGTTTTCTTACCCTCTTTGCCTACCGCCTCCGTTATCCTTGAGCTCTTGTGCAGCGAGGCGGTGCGGCGGAGCGCTCCTTAAGTAGCCCGACATTGCGGCATATCCTTTCCGAATCCCAATCTCTGCCTAGAGTTCCCAGGTCCCATCTCGACGACTTCCACTGGCTGACAGATTAGCGTGTTGACATTAAGTTTGTCCTTTGGCATTGCAACTCTGCCGGCTGGCTTTAAGTATCGGGAGAAGCCAGGCTCCGGCTCCAGCTCCGCATGCAAATGCTGATGGGCCACGCATTACGACATGTTGCGGTGGCCTTTCGTGGACGCGGGTTGTGGGAGCCGCTGCTGCTGCCGCCTCCTGTCGCCTGTATGCTGTATGCTGTCTCCTGTCGCCTGTTTGCTGTCTCCTGGATGATGGTTCCTGTGGCATGTAATGAGTTTTCCATTGGCCTGCACACGGTACATCGGGTTGGGCCGCTGCCAACATCACCGCTGATTTGTGCGGCTGATAATCGGGCCGCGGTAATGCTGGTAATTAACGTCTTTCAGGCCACCGATATCGGTATACTATTGACAACCATTGTCAAGGGCGTATCGTATCGTTCTGTATGCAGAAGCCCCACAAAAACGCTGGCGAATAAATAGAATTAAGCCCAATGGAAATTCTGGCAACACAAAGCATAATACAACTAGACTTTTTGGCGATGGAAATGGAAAAATGGATTTAGCGGGACAGTTGCAACGAAAAGAATGGATATCGTAAGTTGTGCAAATTTTATTATAATTTAAATTTGGGTTTTATGGGTTCGCTACATACAAATTAATATAGAAATAAATGTAATTTAATGAAAATATTTATTTGCTCAAAGACAAAAATAACACTTTGAGACGAGCTAGTTAAAGGACGAGTAAACGATGATCTAAGTAACGAGTAAAAACGAAAACAAAAATAACACCTTAAGACGAGCGAGTTAAATGACGAGTAAACGAAGATCTAAGTAACGAGTAAATACGACGAAAACAACGAGAGTTCGATCATAAATATTAACCTAAGGAAATACATTCTTAATAATTCAATATATAAACTATTCCCACATACACTTCAACTATTTTATTTACAGAGCTATTACTCCGATAGTGCTGTTACTATCCCGAACATAATTTCGTCTAGAACAAATGAATATGTTCGTGAAAAGAAGCTATTGAAAGCTAGCTGAAAATGGCCACAAAAATACGGGTAAACGCTTGCGGCCAACGCTTTCATGTTGGCCATAAAAATAGCAGACGCATAAAAAATTAATAAGCGGTCGCCGGTCAGCTAGTGAGCGACGCATTGCCGCCGTTCTTGTCTCCTGTTCCCTATAAAAGAAAAAAAAACACAACAACAATATACAAAAAAAGAAAGGAAACCCCTTCTGTCCCTTAACCCTCCTCCATTGTCCTGTCCACTGTGGCAGACATCATTAATGCATAATTCAAGCGTTTGCCAGTTTTGTGCTCGATGCTTTCAATATTCAATTTGAATGCCGCCCAAAGCGATTCGAAGCGGTTTTGTGTCTGCAGCATTGTTGTATCCACTTTTTTGCTGTTGTCCTTTTCTGCTCTGCCGTTGTTTTCGTCTTCGCTTTCATGCTCGCTTATTTATTTGACCGCCCCCACCGATTCCAGCGCCTTTCCACTCACACATTTCCATCACCGAACACTACCTGCTGCATTATTCAGACGCCTCGACTCGGAATCGAACAAAATGCATGATAAACAATTTCCACAGTGGGCAAACGCGTCGAGGGAGGAGACAGCAGGCGGAGACAATGGCCGCTTAGTCTCGTCATCTTGCTGTTGTTTTTTCCGACTTGGTTTTCTCCCCTTTTTTCTCTGACCTCCAATCGATGGGCTAACAGTAACGATAAGACTATTAGTAATTAAAGTGCTTCAGTAAACTAAATAAGATAAAGATTATGTCAAAAAAAAAAAAAGTAGCTTCGAAAGAGAGTCACTTGCAGCTTCAGTCATCAGAATCAATAATGAACAGATTTTAGTGCTTAGTTTTATTATTTTAAACATTTCGAATTAATTATTAATTAATTAAAATGCAAAGACAAAGGTTTCCTGCAAATAATAATAAATAAATTCTAAATTCACATCAAATCACTATTCTTGTGACTCCTTCTGTATGTCCTGCATGCGTTAGTTGCTTATTAAATATAAATGATTGTCACTTGCGGCATGTTTCTGCCGTGTCCTGTTTGAAGTGAAACGAAATGTCGATGGGTGATGATTGCTCGAATTTCCGTGAGGCAGCAGGACATGGGAAGCTCTTATTGCGATTCCTTGTTTGTGCTGCAATTGCTTGCAATTTTGTGCACCCTCCAACATACTCCTTACCCTTACAAGCCAAAAAGGACATGTGCACGGCACTTTTCTTCCTCTTAGGCGGGCGCCGCTTTGACAAGTCATGCAATTGATATCGATACCGGCCATTTGGTCGTCATAAATGTGAATTGTCATGACGGCATCCCGTCATCAAAGTTGAGTTGAGTTGGAGTCCCTTTCATTCCGCCAAGCCACCGCTGTGCAATCATCGCCAATCGCTCTGATATTGACCACAAAATGCCATTAAAAAATAATTACGCATTTTAATTGGCATTTAGTTGGGGGCGCAAAAGGAAAAAATTAAGTGCATTTAACATAAAATGTGATTACACCCGTTGCACATAGAACAAAAAAGGCGAAAGGATGAGATCAGCAATTAACTTTCAATCGCTTTCCCATACCTAATGATAAGCAGTTTTTTTTGAATTAACATTGCACTTGTGGGAATTGTGAAGGCATTGGAAGAAATATTCCTTAAATATTAACGATATAAATAAGGAAACATATTATTAACGGAATTTTTGGCATACACATAACCTTATTATTTTTAATAAGAAAAGTTAATAGAAATAATATTTTGAATAAATAATAAATGTATTAAAAATGATCCTAGCTGACTTCCTACATCACTTTATAGAGCATTTCCAAGTCTATAAGCTCTACCAGCAAGCATATTTTTTATCACTGATTTCATTAAGGTTTTTATTTGACGCTGAATGGCTGTAATGTGAGCCTGCATGTGTCACCTGATGCGTAAGCGAGAGTATTTGCCTGATTGTAGTTGGCACTTAAAAATCAATTAACAGCGGCTGCAGCATCGCAAATCATTTGCGAAAGGGCCAGACGACTGGAGAGCTTTTCAAGTGACGGACAGTGATCAATAAGGGGATTCCCCTTTCCAGAGGTAAAAGCAATAAAAAGCTGGGTGCATTCCGTGTGATATTTATGCAAGTGCCGGCGGGAAAAAGGCATCACCTCTGCGGCAACTTTGGTGCACCTCAAATGGTGTGTCGGCAACAAGGGGAATAGCATGCTTCGTCCTCCGCAGGATTGCGTGCCACCGAGGGACGACCACTCCACCCCAGAAAACAACACTAATTGCGGTATTAAAATAAACTACAATTGCAAATGGCGCATTTTATTTCCAGCCAGCGAAAGGGACAACACACACAAAAGGGGAAGTCCCTGCTGGCCGCAGTTTGGTATTATTATTTGATGTTGTTGCCTCTGCCGACTGCAGCTGCAGCTGCCATTGTTGTTTGCCATTTGCATTGTTGCCACTTCCGCTTTCTGCCGCATTTTTCTATGTAATTGTGGTTCCGTAATGTGTGACAATTAAATCAAGTTCGTGGAAATTTGTGGGCCCGAAAATCCAGCGCCAAAACCAGAGCCAGAGAGATTCCAGCGAAGATGGCCGAAAAATCAGTACCCCCCTTATTTTTTTTGGCATCCACTGGCTAAGCCCCCTTTTGCTTCTGTAGGCCGTCGCATATGCCATAATCATATTTAAGGGCTTCCTGGTTTCCGGGAATATTCGTGCGACTGCAACCTCAATTGCAATTGCAATTGCTGTTGACCAGTTGGTTAGCCCGGCTTCCCTTTCGCCACCCTCCTTGCATTTCCACCGCTTTTCCGCCATCTGCCAGCCATCGTCCATCGCTGCTCGTTGTTCTGTTTGGTTGAAAACCACAAATTAAGCAGAGAAATCCTTGCCGTGCATGCGAACGATGGCGCCGAGGCCAACAAAATAAAAATTGTAAAAAAATTGGTTATACCAGAAACTTATAGCGACTAAAGGATGCCCAATGTACACTTGGAAGTTAATTGATTTTTAAAAGATTTAAAAGGAGATTGTTTTTTATATTTCATTAGGAGTTTTCAAATAACACTTTATAAATTAAATATTTTATGAATGATAACGAATAACGGATATAAATAAATGTTTATTTTATTTGCATATCTAATATATTCATCAGTTTTAATGATTTATAATAATCGCGTTGTAAATATTCAATTGTTTGTTTTAAAAAATCGGAATGGCATTTTTTTTTACATTTTTAAGGGAAATATTCATACTTTTAGATTCTAAAAATCAGGGAAATATTGATTTTTCTTTGCATTATTACTTATTTTAAAAAGTATAAAGACAAGACCTTGGCTAATATCTTAAAAACATCCCTGCTTTCATGTTATTTTAACGCTTTAAATAATTACAACTTACATTACAACCAACTTACATCCTTTACTAATACACAATCGGCATCCAAGGATACCCCATCGACCAGTACGAATGAGAGGTATTGGTAAAAAATCCAAACGCAGGCGAGCGCCCACAAACATGCAACATCCCGACCGCAATGTATTACGAGGGGGCGTGGCAGGTCTGGGGCAGCCAGATAAATGCCCGTTGCTGGTGCTGCTGCAGTTGCTGTTGCTGTTGCTGTTGCTGCCATTGTCGTTGCCATGTTGCCACGTTGCATGCAAACAAGTGCCGCGCACACGACACACGCACAACACAAAGACAAGAACGCTGACACGCTGGTGCCCGCACGTCAGCGCTCGTGCGTTTATTTGCCGTTTCCGTTTCCGTCTGTCGTCGTCGTTGTCGTCATTGCGCCTGCTTCAGCTCCAGATTCAGATCCCGATTTCCATACGGTTTCGGGTTCGGAATCTGCAGAATTGCGGTCAATTGCAGAGCTCTGGTTGCGCGTTAATAAGTTGCAGTTTGCCGTTGCTGCTGCTGTCACTGCCGCAAGGACTTAGCATGTAATGCACTTGGAAGTATCACGGCCGTTGTAATTTCCACACGGACCCCCTCGTATCAAGTATTCCCGGAATGGCAACATAGTCAACTAGTCAACGACAGTATTATCAGCATCAGCAACATGTTGCTGCTACAGAGTGGCAACAGTGAGCAGCAAGCAGGAAGCAGCAACAGCCGTAGATAGCATCAGCAAAGGGCCAACATAATGTTGGCAACAGTGTCGCAGACAGGAGCGTGCAGGGGATTTTATCAGGGGATTTTGTATTTCGCGAAATTTACTTCCTTAATTTACTCAAATGATACATTTTCATTCAAAGATGTTTATAGTCACATAGAAAGATGACGAAAAGCATGCTATGAGAAATGTAATATTTATTACATAGAAAGATGACGAAAAGCATGCTATGAGAAATGTAATATTTATTACATTCTTACAGCCGCATTTTATACAATTTTATATCACTAAGAATGACAATCATATAAAAAAGGGTATAATATCGTTTTGGCATAGAATTTATGTATAAAAGAATAACTTTAAAATTTACTAAATTCATTTTTAAGATGCTTGAAAAAATCATGTAATTTTTATTAGTTTTTTATATCTATTTATTTTATTTCCATATTGCAACAATTTAATCCCCTAATTTTCAATACCTTCTTTAAAAAATCCCCCTTGTGTAAGCCTCTGGTTTCAAGTCTCGCCTCGAGTTGAAGTTTTTATGTGCCCTTCCAGAAACTAATAACCGTAATGCTTAACGTTTATTGAAAGAAGGTGGCCAGATGGCCAGGTGGGGTGTGCGACAGTATAACTTGGCAAATGGTTGACTCGTATATATAGGGAGACGAGAGGGCAGTCGGACAGTTCATAAATATTTCCAGCAGCTGCACGGATGCAACTTTTTTGGCGTCGCATTTAATGAAGCAGCAACTAGCTTGACCAATGCCCAGAACCTTGCTGCCAAGGAAATCAAGAGTTTTCCGAAGGAAAAACTTTTGCCCCGACAGTCTGGCACTTTTCCTTTTTCGCACAGAGAAGAAAAATGTGTAAAAGTTGACTAAAAACTACTATGAATAGTAAATATAATTATTTATTTAATTTCTTATATGAATTCTTAACTCTATAATAGATTTTAATTATTATAAATAGAATAATACCATTATTTCTTTCAGTGAATCTGAAAATGTATCCTTGAGAACGACCCTTGTGGTCAGCTACAAATTTAGGCGATACATTATGCATGGGGCTGGAAGAAAAATGATCAACAAATGATTGACATCGGAACGGCCCCCTAACTCTGCGTCTCTCCTCGAGTAAGGAGAATTCTTCCTCCCTTCAGGAAGCGGCGTTTTCCGGCGGTGGGGAGGCCGAAAACTTCGGGAAAGTGAAAAACTTGCTGTCAGCATTAGATAAGCACCACAAGTTAATAGACTTGTAAAACACACACACTTCTCCTTTCCCGTTGACCCCTCGGCGGAAAAAAGCAGGGTGGTATCTGCAGACTGAAGGAGGAATTTTATTTATTTGTTTGTCGTTGGCATGTGGCGCGTGTTCCACCCTCCTTCCGCTGCCCGCCGCCCGCTGCCCCCTACCCCGCCCATAAAAAATAGTGAAATAAATAAAAATGTTATATATACGCCCACTCTCATCCACTCTGACAGTTGGTAGGTTGCAGGCTTGCCGGCTTATCGGGCAACTAACAATTTAAGTTGTCAACTTTGGGGGCAAGGCAGGCAGGAAGGCAAAGATGTCTATCAGCGGGGGCGGGGGTAGGTCCAAAAGTTTTCTGTTTAACTAGACTCTTGGTTAATTTGAGCGTCTGCGGCTTGCCCTCTGGTATTTAGCCCCTTTTGTTTGATCTGACCCGGTCAAAGTTGGCTCATCAAGGAATGATCCATGGCTCCATGGTGCTCCGGGGCGGAGTGATTGACAGCCTCTTCCTTCCCCGGTGCGTGTGTGCTTATCAACTTACTTCCCAAGTCGATTTCAATTAATCAATTGTCAAGTCCTCTGACAGCTGAATTTATAACTCATTTGGCGTGGAAGGAGCACCCGAGCGACAGCAGGATGCGGCTGCGGTAAGGAGTCTCTTCACTTCAGGGAGTGTGAACTTCAGACACTAGACGACAAAGTGCGGGGACAAACAGAGGTGATGGCCAGGTTCAAATCCACTGACAAGTGTAAAAATGCAATCACAGAGGCGTGGCATCTTCATGCCACACATTGTTGCTGAAGCTGTTCTGCTGCCAAAGTTGCCCGTGTTGACATTGCCGTGTCATCACTCTCCCTCAGACAGTCAGTCAACTAGGAAGTCGGTGGCCTGTCTCCTCTCCCTCTGGGGTTTATGTTCTGTTATTTACAATAGCGCATTTTTACACATATTTTTTCAAAGTCAACAACATGATTTTCGCAGTCTACGCTGCGCGACGTGTGCATAAAACCCAAACACAGCAGAACCAGTAGCAGCAGCAGCAGCAACAGCAACAGCAGCAACACTACACCAGCAGCAGCAACAGGGAAACAACATTTACATTTTAAGTAGTTTTTAAATCGCTGCAGACAAACGTCAGCGTGTTGACAATTTATCATGCTCCCGGCCCAGCTGGAAATGGGTGGCTTTTGGGTGGATTCCCTGGGTGGTGCGACGTGATACATCCGTCACCACCCGCCGTCGCTGTCGCTGTAGCCGTCGCGCTAAGGCAAGTGCAATTTTTGATTGATTGCTGTCAGCTGGCGGAGTGTTTAAGCACAGACATCATCGCCATAAAGACTGCAATGTTGTTGGACATACGAAAAAAATAAAATAAAGAAAGAAGCAAAACGAGCCTCTGCTCTTTGCGAATTTTCTTTTTAATTAATTTAAGGCCGAAATGCAACTTATTGATTTATGTGCGTGCTTGCAAATGAGGCAGAAAGGCGCCGGAGGCGGCTGTGTCCACTTAAGAGCAGAATACTCAATTAGCTGGAACATCGAGAGACGGTGATGAGGCTGCAGTGAGCTGCGGAGGGAGGATGCACTTGGAAAATTTACATATGGGTATGAATATATATAAAATAATGTTTAAGAAAAATATGTACATTTAAAAAAAAACGAACGCCCAGCTTCACTCGTCGTTTTCCTGCTCTCGCTGGGTGTCATCTCGTATTCATCGTTTTTTACTTGCCATCCCTACTCGTCGCTGGTACTCGTTGTCTGATCTCCGCTTGCGTGCTTGCCTTTACTCGCTTTTAATCGTTCTTATCGATTGTACAAGTTGCTTTAATGGATTTGTTTCTTATCTATTTTTCGCTGTGCACATTCCCCGCCATACCCTCGCCACTCGCTGGCATCTCGTTAAGTTGATCACATTGCCCGCGGGTCAAGTGTCAGGACAAGTGTCGGGACTCCCTTTCGCATCCTTTGGCTGCATTTTCACATATGCAAAATTAATTATTTGGCGGATCTCTTTCCAAAACGGAGCTGCAAGCATAAGTCGCTGCATTTTCCGCAATGCCAGACGAAAATTCAATTGAAACTTTGCAGACGACAGAGAATGTGAATGCGACATGACTAATTTCCGTGCTTTCTCGATTTCTCTCACTCTCTCTCTCTCTCTCTTTCTCTCTAGTCTTGAGAAGTTTCCATAAAGATGCCGATGTCGATGCTAAAAACTTGCATTGAAGTGGAGCCAAGGCAAAGGAATTTATGAAGTGCCTCGCCCGCGGCTGATTGCCTCCCGCTTCTTTCCTCTCAATTGATTGTCCAGGAATCGGAGAATTTTTACTTTATTTGAATCCCGCTTCGAATCCCGCTCCTCTGCGATGTAATGGTCATGGCCATGGCCATGGCCACTTGAAGCGCATTTTCTGCGCCATTTCCATTCCGACTTCTGGCCTCCTCATCCTCCTCCCTCACAGCTCTTTCCATTTTTCCCTGCCAGCCTTGCCCCCTTGTCTTCTTTTCGCTTTTGGTTTGATAAATTGTCTGGAAATTACAAATGGACACTGAGGCCAATAGCTTTTAGGCAAAAGTTCACTCTGCCCCGTCGCGGCGCTGCTCTTGTTTCGGTTTTGGTTTCGCTTTCTCGGTCAGGGGCATTTATGGTAATTTAAAATAAATGTGTGTCCCTGGAAGAAGGAAGAAGGAGTCCGGAGAAGATTCGCAGGCGCTTCCTGTCTATTTGCGCTGATTTATGGCCGAGCATTGTTGACTCTTAATGGCAAATGTCGACAAATTTGCTTTAATGGTCAATATAACAGAGGTTGCCGTTCGGTTTTTGATTTATGAAAGTCTCGAATCGCAGTCGCCTGCGACTTGGTGCTCTGATGTGATCTCCGAACTAGGTAGGGAAACAACTCACTCAGTTCATCAGTTTGGCCCTTTCAGCTAAAAGTAGAAAATATAGAGACCGGATTCAAAATCGTACCTAAAAATGACCCTAAAATGCGACTGCAGTCCACCGATGCCCTCGACCGACGTGGATAACAGGTGAGTCCGGCGAGCATTTGGATTCATATCGCTAACTGACACCACTCTCAGGAGCGTCTTCTGCTCGGGGCCCTTACTGGATCGTGTTCAGCGATCCAGCCTGTTTCCCGAATCCAGGGACTTCGTGGACATGAGCTGTATATATTCTCCCGGCCAGACATTGGCCGATTACGAGATGTTCAGCAATTGCACCAGGAACGATGGTTCATTGGAGTACCTGCAAATGTTTGTCGAGGTAAGAAGTCGAAACATTTTTATTATTTAGAATATATTTTAGATGTCAGCCTAGTTAGTGGTGCTAAAGTTAACCAGGGGTTTACTTCTAGCCTTCCCAATTGGTCTTATATTAGCCAAAGGCTTAAAGGATGCTCCTGGTTTACAACCATACATATTTGCATACATATCCTTTAGCTAATAATTCATTTGATATTATGTTGGGAACAGTTAATTAAGTTCTTGTGGCTTCAACACAATCCAGCGATTATAGAACCTCGTTCTTTCTTTCTTTTTCAATATTTTTGTAATCCTTTTACCCCAGAAACACTTTAATCCACCGGGTTCGGAGCTAGAGCCATGGACTCCGACGGACTGGAAGCCCCAGCCGTCATGTCTCAGCAGAGTCTCCGATCCCGAGTTGAAGCAGTTCGCAGCCGAAATCAACGAGCTCTGGAAGCAGCTGGGGCGACGCATTAAAGACGATGTCCAGCAGAATCCGGATCTTTATTCCATTATCTACGTACCCAATCCGTTCATTGTTCCCGACTCGAATAGCCGCGAGTATAGCTACTGGGGCTCCTTCTGGATTATACGAGGTCTGCTCCAATGTGGCATGCACCAAACAGCCCGCGGAATGATTGAGAACTTCTTGGAGCTGGTGCAGCAATACGGTTGTGTGCCGGCATGCGGCAGAATTTACTGCGCCGAGCGGACACAGCCGCCGCTTCTGATAATGATGATGAAGGCCTACGTGGAGGTGACCAAGGATGAGCAGTTTGCCTTCCAATCGCTGCCGATCCTGGAAAGGGAGTTCGAGAACTACGTATCCCAGCGCTCGATTGAGGTTAAGGGCAGGACAATGTACCAATACCGGTCCGTGTCCTCCCTTCCCGGACCACGACCCGAGGCCTATAAAGAGGATTTGGCGGCGGCGGAGAAAATAGAAGACGAGGAGGCTCGTGAGCGGTTTTACACCGAGCTGAAGTCGGCCAGTGAGTCGGGACAGGAGTTTAGCTCCCGCTGGTTTGTAAGTGGTAAATGTGCCAGCACTGACGGCAATCTCAGCCATACCAAGCCCTCGGCCATTGTGCCCGTGGAGCTCAATGCCATCATTTTTCGAAGTGGCAAGATCCTGGCCGAGTTCAATCGGAAGGCAGGCAATGCCAGGAAGGCCGAAGAGTACCAGGATCGGTCGTGTGTACTGGTTAAGGCCATTCGCGACATTCTGTGGAACAGCCAGGCCGGCATTTGGCTGGACTACGACGTGGAGAAGAATCAGTCCCGCAACCACTTCTGCTGCACTAACTTTGCGCCCCTATGGGCCCGAGCCTTCCCCTTGATCGACACCGACAAGGTGTCCAAGGGTGTGATGGATCACATCAAGTCCAACAAGCTGGACGATCTGTTCGGCGGAGTGCCGCACACGTTGAACAAGAAATCGGGCGAGAAGTGGGATTATCCCAATGTGTTTCCGCCCATGATGTTCATGGTCGTGGAGGGGCTGGACAATCTGGGCACTAAGGCCTCCAAAGCCATGTCCAGGCGATGGGCTCACCGCTGGGTCAAGTCTAATTATGACGCCTTCAAAACGCAGGGCGTTATGTTCGAAAAGGTAAGTTACGCCCGATCTTCGGGGTAATCTTTTCACTTCTTTAAACGAACATTTCCTAAAACTTTTCCAGATTTGTTAAGAACGAATTTTAAATCTAAGCCTATTCAGTATTAAATTTTCCCTTTTTATTTCTTAAAAAACCCGTAACCCTTACATGGTTATAACCTAGTTTTTTCTCTTACTTCCGTCACAGTATTTCTGCGAGGAATTCGGCAGCTCCGGAGGACCAACTCCGACGGGAACGGCTGGATGTAACGGCGGCAATGTCTCTCCGGTGGGAACACCCAAATGCGGCTCTATTACGGAAACACCCAATGGCGCCACTTCGGCGAAAGCTCCAGTGAGTAACGGATGGTGCAACGAGTGTCCGCCGGAACAGGCTGTGGGCTACGGCTGGAGCAACGCAGTGATCATCGAGTTCCTGTGCAAGTTCGGCAGGGAGATCAGCATGACCGATGAGGATGACAAGGCCTGCCAGTGCAGGGCGGGCAAGAAGAAGGACTCGTATGTTATCACCAGCCAGGCGAGCATGGAGACAAATGCCTTCCGTCCGACCACCAGCATGGACAAGAAGAAGTCCTGCATATGTGGGGATCTAATCAGCAAGACCACAGCGGCCATAGGGACTCAGAGTTCGGCCTTCCGTCCGGCCTCAGGTTCCAAGAATATAGACCAAAGGTTGTGTCTGGGGTTGCAGCACAACAAATCCCCGGGGACTCAGAGTGCGGTCACAGCGGGTCCGAGTGCGGGCAATTGTGGTTCGCAGCAGGATGGCTGCTCCTGTGGCGCCCGAACTCAAGTGGACCCGAAATGCTCACCGGACCACGCATGCTGCTGTTGTTGCCATGGCGACCGCAAGAGGTGCAGGCACCAGGATGTTCCTGCTTGCTCCTGTGCCATTTCCCGAACTCAAATGGTGCCGATCCAGCTGGAATGTGCGGAGCATTATCCCGACTGCCCCTGCAACGTGGATAAAAGAGAGAAGAAGCCGAAGAAGGAGAAGGAGCCCAAGCCGAAGCCTTGTAAATGCCCCAAGGAGGAGCCGTGCTGCAAATGCGACCAGAAAGGCAAAAAAAATAATAATAAGAAAGATGAGATTTGCAAATGCCCACCGAAAGATTCGAAAGATTCAAAAGACTCGAAATCGAAGGAATCGAAAGAATCTAAAGAACCGAAAGAACGGAAGGAACGGAAGGAACGGAACGAATCGAGAGAATCGAGAGAATCGAAAGATCCGAAAGAGAAGGACTCGACTTGCGAGTGCTCATCGAAATCGAAGGATCGCAAGAAACGGAAATCGGATCAGGAGTCTGAGGCGGATTCTGGTGCCGAGGAGCGTCAGAAAAAGGGTAAGAAGCAAAAGCAGCGGCAAAAGGACTATGAGTCCGAGGCGGATTCTGATGCCGAGGAGCGTCAGAAAAAGGGTAAGAAGCAAAAGCAGCGGCAAAAGGACTGTGAGTCCGAGGCGGATTCTGGTGCCGAGGAGCGTCAGAAAAAGAGGCAAAAGGGACAAAGGGAGGAGGACTCGGATTGCCCCCCAAAACCTAAGAGCCAGAATAGATCTCAAGAGGACGAACCGCAGACCGCGGCGGAGAGGCAGAAGCAGCGGGAGAAGGAGAGGGAAAAAATGCTTGGTCACTATGCTCCTTTGGCCGATACATCGCTTGACGACGACTGTGAGAAGGCTGCTGAAGTGCTCAAGAAGAAGAGTGTCAAATGCTGTGATTGCAGCGAGGGCGATGCCAATGACGGTTATGAGTGCGGTGAGCGGAATGCTTCGCGGCGACAGGACACGGACAACGAAAGTGGTGTAAGCTCGGCACAGGTTTCAGTAGCACAGAGCAAAACGACCGACGATTGCTGGGATACAGATGCTGAGTCTACGGGCAGAGAAAAGAGTTCCAGGAAGGCCAAACAGAACAGGCAAGACCAAGACGATGATTGTGCGTGTTCAGATGCAGAGTCTATGGGAGCACAGCCGGCCTACCAGGACAATTATGCCTATAGTTGTGACTGTTCCGACTATGCACAGTATCCACAGAAAGAAAAGAAGCCTGACAAGCCGGTCAGACAGAGACATCCCGATGATTGCGAGTGTTCCGATACAGAGTCTACAAAGGGCAAAGAAAAGAAATCCAAGTCGGGCAACAAGAAGAAGTCTGCCGATGATTCAGATTCAGAGTCTCCAAAGGGCAAGGAAAAAAAATCCAAGCCCGCCAAACAGAAGAAACCAGACGATGAATGTGGCTGCTCCGATACAGAGTCTACAAAGAGCAAAGAGAAAAAATCCAAGCCGGCCAACAAGAAAAAGCGTGACGATGATTCAGATTCAGATTCTGCAAAGAGCAAGAAATCCAAGCAGGCTAAACAGAAGAAAACAGACGATGATTGTGGGTGCTCAGATACAGAGTCTACAAAGAGCAAGGAAAAAAAATCCAAGCCCGCCAAACAGAAGAAACCAGACGATGAATGTGGCTGCTCCGATACAGAGTCTACAAAGAGCAAGGAAAAGAAATCCAAGCCCGCCAACAAGAAGAAGCGTGACGATGATTCGGATTCAGATTCTGCTAAGAGCAAGGAGAAGAAATCCAAGCAGTCTAAACAGAAGAAAACAGACGATGATTGTGGGTGCTCAGATACAGAGTCTACAAAGAGCAAAGAGAAAAAATCCAAGCCGGCTAAATCTTCATCAAAACAGAAAGGTGACGATTGTTCATGTTCTGAAGCAGAGACTTCAGGAGACAAAAAGAAAGGAAAGGAAGGGAAGGAAGGAAAGCAGTCCAAGGAAGCGAAAAAAAACAAAGATGAGCAATCCAAGTCCAAATCCAAGCAGGAGACAGAGTATGAGGATTGTGCATGTTGTGGCAAAGTAAAGCGGCAAAAATCGCCCAAACCGTCCAAATCGCCGAAGAAGACTAGTTCCTGTTGTGAAGTTCATTGCGTTCGGGGCAGAGGAAAGCAGGCTTTGCCGTACTCCCCGATGGATCAGAACATAAATGCCAAGGATTGTGCGTGTTTTGTACGGGATATAGGTGCCGATGACATTTGGTGTGGGCCTTGTGAAGGGAAACCAGGAGCACAGGGCACTACAACGCACAGCAGATGGGATCAAGACAAGGAACAAGGAGGAGCACAACCATCATCCACCATCGTCTGCCCGCACTGCGGAGGCGCCTATTCCGCTTCGAACGCCACACCCAGTTGCTCCATGCAAACGGTGTGCAAGAATAAGAAGGACAACTGTGACTGCGCCCATGTCCATACGAGGGGCATGTCCCATATAGGACTACAGAAAGGCTGCTGCAAGGGCTGTCCGCAGGAGAAACCAAAGGATGACTGCTGGTGCGGTACGACCAGTAAGGGCATGTCCACCCTTGGAAGACATAAAAGTTATAACGAGATGGATAAAAAAATACCAGACTGTGAGTGCCACCAAGATCCATGCTCTTGTCCTCAGAAAACCTACGATATACCGTGCTACGGCCCAGATCCGGTTCCATCTGGCAGAGCAAGTCCAGTTTCAACTGGCAAAACAGGAAAATGTTGCGGGGGAAAACAAGGATCACCGGAGCAAAATCAAGAATCAGCAAAGCAAAGTCAAGGATCAGCGGGACAAAAGCAGGAATCACCAAAGCAACGTCAAGCATCACCGGAGAAAAATCAAGGAGAAAAATCAGGAGGGAAGTGCGGTCCCTGCCAGACCAAAGAGGCGGCAAAGTTTACCTCTGGAACCCCGCCGAGGCACAACAAGCAGTTTCCACTTAAGGATATCCTCAGCACTGACGAATTTTGTACCGCGAAGGACGTCATCATGGCAAAAGGGAAAAAGTCCAAATGCTGTATTTGCGATGTAAAGGATGCACCTAAGAAGGATGAACCTAAGCCGGAAGATCCGAAGTAGGAAGCAGAGTAGGCTGAGGATGGACCCCAACAACTCAGGATCAAAGAAAGGACCAAACTGAAGGACTTGAACTAAATTTATGTGTGCAAAATTTGTAGTTCCCTTTTTAAAATCTTCCAGCATGAAGGCTCCTGTACTTTTTTGAAGTGAGGAGTGTTTAGCTTCCTTAAGACCTCAATTTTCTATGCCTATAACAACTTGACATCGGCTAATCGGTTCTTTCTTATAAGTTTTTGAATATATTCTTCAAACACATAACCAAGCAGTTTTCATATTTCCAATATTTCCAAGGGGAAATGGTCTAAGATCGTGACCTATCCGAGTGTTAATTTGTATACCAGTGTCATTTCCCTGGGGGAAAGAGAGAAAGAAGTAAAGAGTATTCAAAGAGAAAGGGGGAGTGAGTGAGAGTGAGAACATCGCCTAATTTCTTCCTTGACATGCCATTCCCAATCCACTACGGTTATCTTTATGAGGCTGTCAATATCTTTATGACGCACCCGCGCACACCCACTCACCCACCGACAAGGACACATTTTGCTGGAAAGCGAAAGTCTCCTTTGACACAATTTCCGCAAGCCCATCGGCCCATCTCCTTCTAGCTGCAGTGTGGCTGCGAGTGGGGCCCTCTCTCTCTCTCTCTCTGCTGCGTGCCCAAGCTTGTAATATTTGTGAACGAATCATTGATGTGATTCGCACACTCACACACATCCTGTGCTCACTGACTCATAAGCCCCATCACACACACGCACACTCACATTGCCAAATCCAGAAACGAAATATGCGCGCTCCATTACAACCGAGGAGCAGAGAAGAGAACAGAAGAGAAGAGAAGGGAAGGGAAGAGAAGAGAAGACCCAGACCCCCTTCCATTCTAACCGGCGGAACCCCTGCTGATGCGATTGTATGGCTCTGATATTATTGAAATGCCATTTTGATTGGCTTTGATGTGTGTGGATGGGCGGGTAACGATTTGATGTTGCTAAATGTTTTATGCAGATGCCCCGATACCGTGCTGCCCGTGCCATCCGTGCCGCCCGTGATGTGATTAAGCGATAAGTAGTCAGCCATGAAGCATTTTGGCCCGGCATATTAGTTTGCTAGCCCGATGATTGCACTCCACGCTAATTTGATTGAACAGCCTCCACCCGGTGCGTTTGCACAAAAGAGTTGCGGAAAATCATGCGGAAAAATAGGGAAGCGAAGCAGCCAGCCTGAGAACCAAGTTCTTATCCAATTATACACTTACATGTGGTCATTTGTCAGGGGAATGTGTCAACGGAGTGCCATGAGAGCCGGAGTGCTGCTGCGAAATAAGAGCCAGAAACCCACACCCGTCAGAAGAAACCAAGGCTGACAGACAGACTGCCAGACAAACAGAGGGAAAACCCAGTAGAAGTCGACGGAGGCGCCCCGTAACCGCAACCGAATAACCAACCGAGTCATATCACAGACGTGCAACTGAGCAGCACTTGATGATGAAGAATGTGAGCATCCTTGGCTGCGCCTGCAGATGGCACTTGGTACACGCCGAGAAATTTCGTGGCATAACTGGGCTATAAAGAAATTCAAAAAATATATGATGAGGTTTTTAAATATTTTCGGAACACCTTCTGAAATATTCTGTGGAGTTTAGAGAGCAGTATGTACTGGATATGTCCTTCGGGGTCCTATAATTTTTGATTTCAATGTATTTCCACTGTATTTCTCAATGGCCAAGCGGCAGTGATGAAATGCAGAAACGCCGTAGCTCATCAGTCTTGAAGTTCTTGGTCCCCTTCGGCTCAGGGAAATCCTCTCTTGATTATAAGTTTGACGCACCGCAGGTTTTAATGCGGATTCCGGCGGATAGAAGGCAGGACACGAGACGCTTAGACTGCGAGGGAAAAGTTGCAGTCTGCCTCGGCAGACTTCCCAGACAAATGCTGAGTTGCGCTTCCAATTAGACTCCAGGCGAATCATTTGCATGTTATTGACTAAATTAAGTGCCGAGCTCAAGTCGTAAAAATATGCGAAATTGGCCGGCAGACGAAACACAAAGCAAACTATGCGAAATGAAATGAAATGTGATGGCGGGGATGGGATCCAGTATTCGGGATTCGGGATTGGGGGGAAAATTAAATGGAGAGAGATTCGGCTTCAAGCTGGGCTCAAAACACAGTCCCGATCGAATGACAACAGCTCAAATAATTCCACTTCTTTGGCCATTCACCTGCATTGTCCTGCTGAGCTCGGTTGAGTCCTTGTTTGGCTGCAAATTGAAATGGAAATTTGCATGTTTGCCACCAGAAATGTTTCAATTATTCGCATGCACAAATGAATATAAAATCGAAATAGAGCGGCCAGACCAGCTGCAGCAACAACGGGAAATCTGTCACATGTCAAACTTTGCCATATTTAATTTCCTCTTTGTGAAATTAGTTTTTCCTCATCCGAAAATTTGTGTTCAAGCACATATTCGTGTTTGCCTTGACTTTGTTTTTTTTGTTTTTGTTTTTTTTTTATTCCTCCCCACTCGAAGTGCTTTTTTTTCGTTCAGTTCGGCTCGCCCCTCTCACAGCTGCAATAATTCATGTTCAAAACTACAAATTGAGTCATAAACAACTTTTGATTTCGCATATGGCAGAGCCATGTCCTCCGCTTTCTGGGGGTTGTGTCTGCCACTGTCCCGCTCTTACTTTTTTTTAATATTATTTTTTCCTTTTCCTCTTTCACTGCATACTTTTACGGGCTGCATTCGGGGCTTGGACTCAGAGAGGGGTGCGTGAGTCGTGAGTGAAGGCTATTTGTTTTTATTTCATCAATTGGGTTTTTGCGCTTGTCTTATATACATATTTAATGAAAAATAATCTATATTTGAGATGACATATCACTAAGAAGGTTTTTATTCGATAGAATATCGCATAAATGCTGTCAACTTAAATATTGAGCAAAAGTACCATACCTTTGTGTAAAAAGCTTGGATCATTCTTTGACTAGAAACGGTCACACAACTTGATCTAAAACTGTATAAATATATGTTCGCTGACTTTGAAGCGTTAACAACCAAATATTTTATTTTCATACAATGTTTATTTTTATTAGACCACAATTTTATTTTGCCAATTTTTTTAGCCTGCGACGTCTGAGGCGTCTGTTGATTCAGTTACCAAATCTGAGCAAATTTTCGTTCTGTGCCCATCTCTTACAAGAAATACGAAATATTGGGAATATTATTTAGAGTTAATAAAAATTATGTATTTGTTAAGTTTGCGAGTTTTTGAATTGAAATTAAATTAATTTGTTTATATTTTTTTGTTTTATATTTATACATATATATATATATATATATATATATATATATATATATGAATTCTGATAAAAATTAATGTATATATATATATATATATATATATATATATCACATTAATTTTTATAAGAATTCATTTTTGATAACAAAAGTTAAATTAAAGTGCCTTATACTTCTTATTGGTTGAAATTTAACAGCTAAGGGGGGGTATACCAACAAAATGTACAGTTGTTGAGGCTGCTACCAAATCTAAGCAGATTCTTGTTATACCCTTGCAGGGTATTATAATTTCAGTCAGAAGTTTGCAACGCAGTGAAGGAGTCATCTCTGACCCTATAAAGTATATATATTCTTTATCAGCATCAACAGCCGAGTCGATCTAGCCATGTCCGTCTGTCCGTCCGTCTGTCCGTCTGTCCGTCTGTCCGATTATACGCGAACTAGTCCCTCAGTTTTAAAGCTATCTGAATGAAACTTTGCAGATAGTCTTCTATATACTCTCACTCGTACATAAGTCGGAACGAGTCGGATCGGTCAACTATATCATATAGCTGCCATACAACCGATCCGTAAATTTGTTGAAATAAAATTATAACTTCACTGTTTTTTAACATATCTTGATCAACTCTCGGTTATGAGCTTTTTATATTGTTTCAGATTTTTAGATTTTATTTTATAAAAATCGGACTACTATATCATATAGCTGCCATAGGAACGGTCGTGAAATTTTCAGAAAAAAAATTATACCTTTGTCAGTTTTCAACATAATTTCTTCTACTTTGAGATACTAGTATTTCATATTTTTTCAG
>VNJS01008053.1:0-18024 GCA_008042575.1 Drosophila watanabei
TTTGTTTTACTTGTGCCGCCCATAAATCTTGAACTTGCATTTACATTCCGTGAACCCAGAGGGCACCCTTGCACCCTCACGGTCACAGGTACAATCACAGGTAGCTGTGACACCCGGCGAAGGTCTCGCAGTATTGTCCTATTCTCGGGTATTTCCCTTTAAGTCGCGTGTTTCTGTTTGTACTTTTAGTTATTCGAATATTTATTATTATTATGCGTGCTCTTTATTTTGACATTTTGATATTCTGGGAGGGAAGTTCTAAGATCGAACGAAATATTCTTTAGAAGCGTGAAGGAATTCTTTGCAATAAGCGTTTTTAAATTACCATATTGGATTTTTTTTTAATATTTGAAAATGCATGAATTAAGCAGAAAATTCTTAACCATTGCCTACAATTGGGAAATAGTTTTTAAAAGATATAATATTTAGAATTTTTTAATGGTTTATTTTGTAGTAGTCAAAAAATTTTTGAGAAGTTATAAAACTATATTTAGTATAAGCAACTAAGGTTAACAGACCCTCAAACCATCTGCCATGGCTTCGAATTCAAGGTTAAACTTATTTAAAATCTTCTTCCGCAAGCTCCACTCTTAATAAGTAGTTATTTATGGTTCAGTTACATCATTCGTATTCTGAAGAGCATTGGCATAGTCAACCCACGCGAGTCAGTATCTTTTGTGTGAAGTTTAGCACCCACACAAGCTTTAGATTGATTGAGTTCCTCAATTCCCCAAGCAACAGTCGTCTGGGGGGGACGATCGAACAAACCGAAAACCACCCCCAAAAACAGCGGCACCAGGACATGCTGGGGCTTCACAGGATTCCCAGAAGCCGATGCCCGGAGCAGGGGGCCAGAGACCAGGGGACCAGGTAGCCAGGGGTAACTGTCACTGTTTGGTGGCCGGAAAAGTTATTTACTCCTGGAGCAAATCCATCAAATCAACATAGTTTTTCGACTCAGACGACATCGCCCTTCGGAGAGTCACAGCAAATTGAAACTGAGATAAATTCAATGTGTTTAGAATTTTCCAGGACTTTTTTATTAAATCAGCATTATTCGAGCAAAAGCCGAGAATACGGTGAAGAAAGGATTTGAACGAACTCGAAGTGATTGCCCGTTCAAATGGCCGAGCTTTTGTGCCGTGAAAAGGAACTGTTCAAAATTAACCAGGAGCTAAACCTGCTGTCCCTTAGCTCCGCTGCCGAGGCCATGTACCCAGCGAAGCCTCCGCCCGCTGCCTGCGGAGCAGCACCAGGACGATATGCCACCTTCCAGAAGCACAAGGGTCCGAGCACCCTGCTCCGAAAGAAGAACGCAGTTACGTCCCAGGCGAAGCCGACACCCAAAACTCCACCGGGCAGGGATGCGGCCGCCGCCGCCGCCGCCGCAGTTGTCATGGCCCGAGCGGTGGCCACATCGCCGCCGCCTGATGCGAGTCTGCTGACCAAATCGAAGGCGCCCGATTGGAGGAACTTCAAGTCCTTGGGCGCGGCCGCTGCATCACCCCCAGGCAACCGCGCAGCGACCAAGTTCAGCACCTTCACGCGGGATGTGAGCAGCAAGACGGCCACGTATGTCAAGTACCGGAACCCCAATTTTAGCGAGAGCCCCTCTCTGGACATGCTGTTGCGGAACGGCGCCGAGGAGGCCACCAGGAACGATGTCGTCGAGGTGGAGGTCACCCAGAAAAGGGAGAGCACCACCGTGGTGAATGGTCAGGCCAAGAAGCAACTTACCCAGGATAATTTTATCAAGTAAGCGGGGAAGCAGAACGGTTTAATCGAAAAGTAACTATAAGAATACCCATTCATCCTTTAGATTTCTAAAGGCCAAGGTGGCCATTCTCGAGGAGGACCATGCCCAGCATGCCAGCGAGCTGGCCCGCCAAAAGGAGCAACTCGAGAAAGCCCTGGAGGCGCAGCGGAAATCGGAGAATCAGCGCGACCAGACGCTGAGCGCCAACAAGCACCTGACCGAGCAGCTGATACGGACGGAGCGGCAGTGCGAGGACTCTAGTCGACGGCAGAAGGAGCGCCAGCAAGAGTTCACCAGCCAGCAGCGAGAGTTGGAGCAGCTGAAGCGGGAAAGTAAAGTGGCCAGGCAGACGAATGTGAATCTGGAGAACCGCCTGTCCCGCGCCCAGGAGGATGCGGACACTGCTCGCCTGGAGCTGAAGCAGTTGCGCGAGGAGCAGCGCGAGCAGCTGGACGCCCATCGCAAGGAGCTGAAGCAGCGGGACAGCCGGATCCGGGCGTTGAAGCGGCAGCGGAACGACCTGCTCAACGCTTACAAGAAGCAGCTGTACATGATTGACAACCTGAAGCGACAGACGAACTGCATGGAGCAGTCTGCGGCCATCGGATTCGGCGAGAAGGAGTTCACCAAGGTGCTCGACTGGAATGCCAAGACGTGAGCCCGCCCCCGGTCCGTGGATAGTAGTAGCCTAAGTTAATGCAATGTAAATATGTTAGGCTCAATGTAATTACATTTGATAGTCTCTCGCGCAAAAAATTCCCCAAGCAATCTCGTTTCAATTAGCGGCGGATAATCCAATTAGGTCGAATCCTTTTGCTTGCTGGGCTCGCGGTATAAAAGGCAGTGAGTTCCCTTGAATTGCCACAGAAGCATCCACTAGCTCCCATCGCTCGGACGAGACATTGCACACTGCCCAGAAGTACACTAACCGACGACGACTGCAAGATGGCTCTGCGATTCACTCTCACTCTGCTCCTGGTCACGATCCTGGTCACAGCCATCCTGCTGGGCTCCAGCGAGGCGGCCTACAGGAAGCCGCCCTTCAACGGCAGCATCTTTGGCAAGCGGAACAGCCTAGGTAAGGATACTCAGCTAAATGTCCCCTTATCATAATGAATTTTCAATCCTTGCCAGACTACGACAGCGCCAAGATGAGCGCCGTGTGCGAGGTGGCCATGGAGGCGTGTCCCATGTGGTTTCCACAGAACGACAGCAAATAGGACCACGCCCTGCGACAGCGCCTCCAAGAACTGATCTCAAGCCTACGACTCGTACACCAGCTGCAGGTGGGCGGCAGGTGCTGCGCCTGCACCTGCGACTGAATGCGTGTGTGGGGAAAGGCCGGACGTTAGAAAAGTCATGTATAAAATTTATAATGTAAGCCGTGCAGCACATGCATACGTACATAGTTACATACTTATGCCATACATATACATCATACTATACTCAATAAACTAACAGCACTGAACACCTCGCTCTGGCTTCAAAATTATTGAAAAATTCTAATACATACTTCTGAGATACAATTATTAAAGATAAAAGTTAAAATACAGTTCCTGGCTCCTAGGTGGTCCTGGGAACGCGGCCACGCCCCCGTTGCCTCAGTTCGTTGACATGCTTGCGCAGGTTGGTTATGTAATCGGTCATGGATGAGGTGAGGGCCTGCCAAGAGTTACATATCAATAAATATTTTGGTGAATGGGAAAGCAACTTAAAGCACTCACCGCATCCAAGACATAGCGGGGTATGTAGCCCTTCAGGTCCAAGCACAGCACCCATTCCACAATGCAGCTGTCCGGCTTGCCAACGATTTCGCGGAACGCAAACCCAGTCACAATGGTCTCACCTCTGCAATGGAAAATAAATGATTAGAAGTATATCTCATCTTTTAATATTTAGGAATTACCTCGTGTACTTGGATGTGGGCGGCACTCCAGGATATTGCACACTGCTCGCTGAGCTGACCCACACTTTATCCTTGGTCTTGCCCACGCTGGGGACACTAGGTTTTGCTTCTGCCTCATCCACCCCGTCTTTGGCATCCTCGAACTCATCTTGATCCAGCGGCGGCGGCTCCTCTTCAAAGTTTAAAATGGGACCCAGGCTCTTGGCCCCCAGACTGTTGCCCAAGGTATCGAAGGGAGTGGCGGGACCCGTGGACGAGCTGGGAAACTTTGCCTTGCAACTGGACACGCTGCCGGGCAGCGGTGTGTTCGATTCGCCATCGGAAATGGTGCTCACACTGCCCTCGAACGAACGGTTTAGGGGACTATCATCGTCGCTGCTCAGCTGGGCGGCTTCATCGTCACCGCAGATATTGCCATTGTAAAACAAGCGCCATGAACGCAGGTTGACAAAGTCGCGACTCTTAACCATGCCACCACCACCGCCGATGGACACCTGATAGGTTATATCAGTGTAGGAGTTGATTTTCTAAATAATAAACTCTATATTAGCAGATATCCTTCAGTTAAAACTTTGCCTTAGGACTCACTCGCACAATTCTCGACTCCAGCAGCGCAGGATTCCACTTGGGACAGTCTTCAATGCGGTAAAATAGATCCTCCATTAGAGCCTTTGCTGGATACTTGATCCGTGCTGTCAACTTGTAAATCTTGCCAATCTTCTCCCGTTGGGTGCTGTGAATGGTGTCGCCCTTGTGTGTCACCTTCTCCACTTTCCAGTCGCTGGACTCAATGATAGCATATGCCTTTCGCAGGCAATCAAGGCCCATTTGGTTGTATTCTTCATCCTAAAATCCATACCAATAAGAGAGATATGCTATGTGTGAAAAACGAATATGATCTACCGATCTCATCTGACTGCTGCTGCTTCCATCGTCCGTCCAACTTCTTATAAAGAGTCCCCATACCCACTTTCTTATTGCAAACATATTTAAAAATGCGCATTCATGCATAGTTTACCTCCTCTTCCTCTTCGTCCGAGTGTCGGGCCGTGTCCATGGGTGAATAGAAATTAGTTACACTTTGCGGTCCCCGTTCGTTCTGAGTTAAAATTGCTGGCTGCACCAAGGGAGTGCGATCATTCGTCGATGTCATGGCTAAAATATACAAGAGATTAAGTTATAAGTTAGAGTTTGAGATATAGATTAGTATTCTTACATCGGAAATAGTGCCGGGCATGTCGCTCTTGTGGTATAACCCGACAATCCAGGAACCAGGCTTCGCCCCAAGCCAGAATAAACGAAGTTATAATGAGAATAACCTCGAATACCTGTTGCTTGGCTTGTAGCCACTGAATAGGAGACGACGGCGTTAAGTTTCAAATCAGTTTAGATAGAAAATATATATTTAATCTTACATCGAACACAAACACCTTGGAAATAAGGAACAAGCAAGACCCACTTGTAGAGAGCTGCAAAGTTAGATAAGGGATTAAAGATATTATTTATTGATGGCCTACTACAAGCATAAGTTAATAACTGATCAGAAACCCACCGCTATGATGGACCAGTGATTGATGTACAATATGGCATAAAAGAAGATGAGCACCACGAAGCGGCAAATGGCAATGGCCACCACATCGAAGAGAGACTTGTAAATGGTATACTCCAAGATCTGCTTGCGAAAGGCATTGAATATATTGTCACCGTCGATCTGTAAAACAAAAGGTTCTTCTGGTGACGAATCTCATTGGAATAAATCCCGCACATACCACAATGCAAATGAGCCAGAGCAGCGACACGAAGACCAGATCGAATGTAACAAACAGGCAGAAGAAACGCCGCACCACGGACATGCGACCATCCTGCATGTAGCCTGCCAGGAAGTCCTCCGTAATCAGGTTGATGGAATGTGACCGCGCTGAAACACAGTTTAATATATAGTTTAATAGGAATTATGCATATTTTACAGTGATACTCACACATGTCGTACTGCATGTGGTAGGCATTATTTCCCTGCCGCGCATTGGTCAGAATAAGCTGGGCGGCACTGCGAACATCGTTTGGATCGCTTTGAGACATGATGGCAAGTGGTTGTTTCCGATCTTAGCTCATGTTTTCCATACTGAAATCAAGGATTTATCTAGAGTTTGTGTGCATGACTAACTTTAAGGCGCAAAATTTTGCTGATAAGAAGCGGTTCCATATGCGAAATTATTGTACGACCAATTAAAGCTAATACAAGCACACATAAGTACCTTGTTTGAGCACAATCGGTCAAATAAATGGCTGGGGGCAGAACCTATTTTCCCACAGATAGTTTTATAGATTACCGATACGCACAAGTGACTCGTCAGCTTCGGTTTGGGTTTCTTTGTTTTTTTTTCTTTCAGGCGTAAACAAAACTTCTCATATTGCAGACGCCCGCATACACTTATCTAATTGAGCTAATTATCCCTTGTAAAACCTAATATTGAACTTGACTAATAATTAAAAAGCGGCTGATGCAAAGGATTAAATTACAACTAGTCTATTTGTCCTACTTTCTTGCTTTTAAAAGAATACTATATGAACAAAAGAAACACCGAAGAAGAGTAATAATGCAAAAACAGCTGTTTATTGGTACCAGTTGAGGGAATGCAGAAAATACCAAATGGCAGAGAAAATACTAAAACAAAGAAATGTATTTTTTAGTTGAATAAAATTGAAATTTAATTTATTTACACTTTCTGCTTAATTACTTAAATGTATGGATATTATTTTAATGTCATCGTAGGGCTTGTCCGTCTTGGGATTTGCCTTTGAATTGCATATGTTGAGAACCACCTCCATGCCACGATACACGCGTCCAAATACCGTGTGCTTATTGTCAAGCCAAGGCTGAAAAATAGAATTTTTTTAATAAAATTAACTTAAAAACTTGAATACGACCTACCGTGGGCAGAACTGTTATAAAGAACTGACTGCCGTTTGTGTTTGGACCCGCATTTGCCATGCTGACCGTGTAGGGACGATCGTGTTTCAAGCTCGGCACGAATTCGTCCTTGAAATCATGTCCCCAAATGGATTTCCCGCCAGTGCCCGTCCCCGTAGGATCGCCCGTTTGCACCATAAAGCCCTTGATCACTCGATGGAATATGTGACCATTATAGTAGCTGCAATAGTGGCATTATTATAAATCGTAATCATAATCTTGAACTGAACTCGTACCCATTCTTCGCATGAACACAAAAGTTCTCCACGGTTTTCGGCACCTCCTTGAAGAACAGCTTCATATGAACATCGCCCTTGGTGGTGTGCAGGACCACATTTTCATAAATACGTTGAACAACTAGAAGAATTAAGCGTTTTACATTAAATATATGAACAATCTTCAAAACCCAAAACACGGAACCTTCGTCTTGAAAGTGTTAGCGTGGCAGAAAAAAGTGGTTAGTAGGTTAGTAATTGATTACAGCAAAAGGTATCAATATCCAAATACCTGTGGCCTCTGGAACAGCGATAATGTCCTCCTTGGAGGGCTTCTCATTAAATATATCACGATCCACATCCTGCAGATCCGAGGGCAATCTTCTGCTGAACAAGTAGAAGCGATTTTTCCTGTAGGATAGGAAAAATAATTTAAATAACTTAATTGAAGTTTAACAATAATAATTACACAAACTTACTTGTAGGCAGTGCAAAAGGCAGTGGGATCGTTTAAAATATTTTGTAGAGCCGGATTCTCGCTCGCCTCCTGTTCGAGCGTTATGGCAGCCTTTTGCCTTTTGATTCTTCCCTGGAAAAGTGCCACCTGCAGTGGCCGTATGTTGTCCGTTTTCCCCAGAATGGTGACGCATCGATTCGTCACCACATTGATCACCTTGATGCCCAGCATCGTGGGATAGAGTAGAAAGTGGCCAGTGCTATCAAACAGTATGTTAAGTGTTGTGTTCTGGGCCGTCTTCTCCAAATCCCTTTCAGCGGCCATTCTACAAAAAGAAATTAATGAATATACATTTCTTTATAATCTATAAGCTTTAATACCTTCGGCCAAACTCCATGTTGGGCAGGGCGTGCTGCGTCTGCTGCATTTGCGTGTACGTGGAGAGCGCCTCATCAAATACCCGAATCATCTTGCCCGTATTGAACTGGAAGACTCGCACCTTGCGATCTGTGGAAATGGCGGCAAAGCGCTTTCCATCTGGCGAGGCTGCCAGGCCAGTGACTTGGGTCTTTTGTTTGGCAAACTCAAACAGGCCTTAAAAACATTAATTTAAATTTAAGTAGAGGTGTGAAAATAATAAAATCTAATCTTACTTGTGTCCAGTTTGGAGTCAAAGTTGACCAGGCGCTGGGGAAACTTGTAGTCGTACTTGGAGTTCTGCCAGTACTCCAAGATGCCGTTGCGATCCACCGAGATGACTGTGTCCATGGCCACATTCAGGCACATGGCCAGCACCGGCGCAGAGTGCAGCTTCTCCAGTGTGTGCAGCACTTCGCCGCCACCTTGTCCATCGTAGATGTGTATGCAGCTGGTCTCTGAATCCGCTCTAGGAAGGGATGATGCTGCTATTAGGATTTAGGCTGAACGTCACTACCGACTACTTACATGGCCAATGCTTGGACGGCATCTCCTGGGCCACTTATCCACTCACTGCACTGCGGTGTGTAGCCCAACCGAATAATGTTGATCATGTCGAAGTTGACCACATCAAAGACCTTCGCGGTTTGATCTGTGGCCGCCGAGCAGAGCAGCGTGCCGCTGTCATTGGTGGTCAGCGATTTAATGGGCACTGAAGATGGTATTGTTAGTGAATAAAAAAGTTAAATTTGATGCTGAAACCCACCCAGGTGGCTGCGAAAGTGCTTGACAAACTCGATGCCCAGCTCGCCCTTCTTCCAGAACTTGATGTGTCCATCCAGACTGGCGGTCACCACGAACTCCGTTCGCGTGCACACCAAGTGCGTGATGACATCCCGATGCATGTAGCTCCTCTCGTAGCTCTCGGCGTTGGGCAGGTTCTCCAGAAAGATGTGCTCATACGGCAGCACTGCAATTGTTTAGGGGATTATTATCAAACACAAATTATTCGCCTAATATTACCCTTCTTCTTCTTGGCCGGCACGGGGGCGCTCTGCTCTGAAGGCATTGGTCCTATCCAGGCGTCATCTTCGCCCTCTCCCTCGGCGTCTGCCGGTGCTCCCGCCTGGGGTTCATCCTCCTCCGCGGGCGCACTGCGCTTCAGATCCTCCTTGTCGCCTTTTTCGCTCATTTCGTGTGGATTAACAAACAATAAACAAAAATGTGATAATTTTTACCGCCGTTTAGGGTTGTTCATCCGATATCGAAATATCGATATATCGATATTTCTGGCTTACTTGGCAACACTGCATGCTGATCTTCGCAAAATTGGGCAGCATTGGGTGCTAATCTTCAAAAACATGGGCAGCACTGGGTGCTGATCGCGCATTTTCTGGCAGCACTGGGTGCTGATCTTCGGAGAGATGGGCAGCACTGGGTGCTGAAATGCGCAAATGGGCAGCACTGGATGCTGATCGCTGTTAATGGGGCAGCACTGTTTGGCCCGATTTATGGGCACCACTGCTCCAGCCCTGGTTTCCCGTCAGCTGTTCCGCGGCTCCTAGTGAATGGCGCTCCCCAGGTGAATGGCTGGCGAAATTCACAGAAATCGCAAACACAACAAGGAGATTTAAACAAATTAATTATATATAAAAGTGCAAGCGCAGCGATGCAGAACCTATCGGATGAGGAGGGCGTCCCGCCCAGCCGAACGGCGGGGGGCGTGGCCGCCGCAAAAGCACCGGACGGCGACGACGGCGGAGGAAATGTGGGAGGAAGCGGCGGCGGCGGCGGTGGCGGTGGCGGCGGCGGCGGCGGCGGCATCATTGTTTTGAGAGCTGCGCTGGGAGAGACTGAGACGAGAGCGGTAATCAATAAATGGCGGGTACGCGAGGGGCAGTTCGTGTCGGCCGCGCAAATTCTGTTTCTCTACCAGCCGGTGGGCGAGGACGGAAAGCCCGGGAAATCGGGCGACTCGGCGGTCCAGAAGTACAAGTGCCAGCGCGCCGGGGTGGTGAAGAAGCGGCTCCGCAAGGATGGGGAGCTGCTGGCAAAGGGGTGAGTTTTTCTGTGCTGGGAGCATGGGTGTTGAATGCAATTATGCATTCATTCCGTATACACACACGAACTGAGCGCCTGCCTTCCTTCCCGCCCTTTAGGGATGCCATTCTGGAGTTGTCGGAGTGCATACACACCACGGTAATCAAGGACATGTGCGCGGACTGCGGTGCCGACTTGCGTCAGAACGAGAATGTGAGTAAACACATGGCATAACCACCACCACCACGTGAAAACCTACCTTTCCTTTCGCAGGGCCAAACGTCGGAGGCGTCGGTGCCCATGGTGCACACCATGCCCGACCTGAAGGTCACCCAGAAGCTGGCCCAGAAGCTCGGGCACGACGACACCCGCCGCCTGCTGGCCGATCGCAAGCTGGTGCTGCTCGTCGATCTCGATCAGACGGTCATACACACCACGAACGACCAGGTGCCGAACAACATCAAGGGCATCTACCACTTTCAGCTGTACGGCCCCCAGTCGCCGTGGTACCACACGCGCCTGCGCCCCGGCACGTCGGAGTTCCTGGAGCGCATGTCCCAGCTGTACGAGCTGCACATCTGCACCTTTGGAGCGCGCAACTACGCACACATGATAGCCCAGCTCCTGGACCCGGAGGGCAAGTTCTTCTCGCATCGGATCCTGTCCAGAGATGAGTGCTTCAATGCCACCAGCAAGACGGATAACCTAAAGTAGGGACTTGTCCTTATTGTCTTTGTCTCTTTACTTATACAAATCTTTTAATTCAAGAGCTCTATTTCCCAACGGGGATTCTATGGTGTGCATCATCGACGACCGGGAGGATGTGTGGAATATGGCCTCCAATTTGATTCAAGTGAAACCCTACCACTTCTTTCAGCACACGGGCGATATTAATGCTCCGCCGGGCTTGTCCAAGCACGAATTGGACGGTGAAGGTGTTGACTTCAAAGGTGGGTTAGGTCTTCAACCAAATTCATTAGGTTTTAGCACTACAGAAGTCTGATTTCTTGCAGAGATTACCGAGAAGAAGGACGACAAGGACAAAGCAGAGTCCAGCAGTGGAGCCAAGCTCGAAGACACCGAAAAGGCCGACAATACTGTCTCTAGCACAAGCAAAGACGATGAGGGCAATGAGGAATCCGTGGACGCATTTGAATTGGAGGGCGGCGACGCAAAGGACCCTGAAGTTTCCAACTCCTCGAGCACCACAGAGATACCCAAGGAGCCGAGAGACAAGCTCAATGGCAAGACTTCCTCCAAGGGGGAAATAGTGGTCATAGACGACAGCTCATCGGGCCCATCGGATGCGGAAAAGCCGGTCAGCGAGGGCGAAGACGTAGTCGTCATTGACGAAAATTCCAAGGATAGCACAAGTGCCGGTGTCACGGCAATGGAAGTCTCGCCGCCCGAAGACAACGAGGTTGCTGTGGCATCTTCCACGAGTTCGACTGAGGAAAAGAGCCCAAAGGCCAAAGGGGAGGATCTAGCCTCCACGTCAAAGAGCCCGCCAGGCGACAGCACAGCACAAGACGGGCAAAAGCAGATCGAAATCGAGGACCCTGACGACTACCTGCTCTACTTGGAGGTCATACTGCGCAACATTCACAAGAGATTCTACGCCATCTACGACGAGACCACGGAAATTCCCGACCTCAAGATCATCGTTCCCAAGATCCGATGTGAGGTGCTGCGCGGCCAGAACCTGGTGTTCTCCGGGCTAGTGCCCACGCAGATGAAGATGGAGCAGTCCCGGGCCTACTTCATAGCCAAGAGTCTGGGCGCCGAAGTGCAGCCAAACATTGGCAAGGATATCACGCATCTGGTGGCGGTGAATGCCGGCACGTACAAAGTAAACGCGGCCAAGAAGGAGGCCAACATTAAGGTGGTCAATGCCAATTGGCTGTGGACCTGCGCCGAGCGCTGGGAGCACGTGGAGGAGAAGCTCTTCCCGCTTGACCGCAAGGTGCGCAACAAAGGCCGCCAGCCACCCGCCCACTGTCACAGCCCCGAGCACGTGGTCAACTACAGCGAGCGCTCCGAGATCTCTCCGTCGAGCAGCAAGCAGCAGGAGGAGCAGAGCGGCAACTTCCGCGAGACCCTCAACCCGCTGCTGGTCTTCACCAATGCGGACATTGAGTCAATGAACAAGGACTACGAGACATTCTTCGAATCAGACTCGTCCAGCGACGAGGGGCCAGTCAACTTTGGTAAGCACGTGGCACAACTCTACAGCGGCAAAGTGCTGACAATGCTAATTAATATTTACTTTCCAGAAAATCCACCCATGGACAAGAAGCTTTTGAAGCGAAAGCGAGAAGATGACAATTCCAACAGAGCCCACGATTTCTTTACGCGTGCTGAGGATGTAATGATCGGGGCGCCGAACATCATGGACTTTGACAAGAGCTCAAACGAGGAGGGAGATGACAATAACGAGGAGGAGGAGGAGGAAGAGGACGATGACGAGATGCCTAGCGCCAAATTTCGACGAGGTACAAATCTCCATAAAAGCTAGTTTGAGCATTTAATAACCCGAATTTGTTATTTCCAGGAGAAGATGTGCCGTCCGACTTGGAGTTTGGCTCCGACTCGAATAGTGAGAACAACCCGGAGGATGAAGACGACGGCGAATGGAACATGATGGGTGCTGCCTTGGAGAGGGAGTTCCTCGGCCTGGAAGATTAACTTCTTCACTCTTTGATTTGGACAAGCGGAGTTTCTGCATCCGAGTACGCTTACGCTTAAGATCAGTACTGTATGTATTAGGTGTTAATATGTACTTTTAAAGTAGCCTGTAAGAAGAGATCGCACAGCACACCCAAGCGCAACGAGTCCCCGAGTCAAGACCTATCTCAATCTGATCTGATGTAAATTGAAGCCTACTGTAAATGTTTTAAAAATAAACTCCGTCACAGCGGACTAGCATCTAGTGTTTAATTTAAAGTTTAACAACCAATGTACACCACACCAGTAGTAGTTGTTTATTGTTTGCGTTGTGTTTGTAATACAAATTCACATTAAACTTGAACAGATATACCAGTAGTTCCCAGCTGAAGTTTCACTCTTCGCTAAGTCTTGCTGAGCGCCGCACGCTGCTCCTTGAAGCGACTGACCCGCTTCTTGGGCGCGTGGGCATCGATAAACTTGCCCTTGGGCAGGGGCTCCGGAGCCGTGGGCTCCTTCTCCACCAGATCGTGCATGACCTTCTGGTAGGCACTCATGTCGCGCAGGTCGTCGTCCAGGGTGCGCTCCTTCTTCCTCTGCTTCCGGCCTTTCTTGCCCTTTTTCGCCTGCTGGTTTTGGTTGACGCGAGGCTCCATTTCCACAGCGGATTTGTTCCGGAGAATTGACTTGGTGGTGGATTCCGAGTCGTTGGATTCACTTGGCTTTGAGAACTGGAAGTACGAAAGGGGATCTATATTCCTTATCATCGATTTAAGTGTGACGATCTTACCTTACTCCTGGGATCTTCGTAGGCAGACCCGCGGGCAGCCTCGCTCATTATGGGAACTTTAACCTCTTCCTCGCCCTCGAAACCGTTTACATAAATGGGGAACGACGACTGATTTTGCTGCGACAAAGCCTTTTCGTATTTCTCATAGAAATCCGCTGGGTTTCCAGGTATGTCGGCATCATCCTTATCATCACTTTTGCGGGTAGAAGGCACTGCATCGGAATGTTTGAAACTGATGTGTAAAGTGTTAATACGTCCAGTGGACGCCTCTAGGATCTGATTGAGCAAGTCAAAGTCCTGAACACTCTGATTCTCCTTGACAAACTCAATATTTCTTTGCACCTTTTGCAGGATGTCTTCATTTGGCTTCTTTTCGGATGCGGGTGGGGTAGTCACGGGATCATCCAGCTTTATGACATCCCTGGAGTTCTTCCTGGCATTGGGTAGCATTTCAGCCACGGTTTCCTCGCGCCGAAACTCCAGCTTTTCATCCGAAACTGCGAATGATATGCGACGGGTCTTGGTGTCGTTTTCAGGTACTATTTCAGATTTCTCATCATCTAGCTTTATAACATCCCTAGACACAGCGGGCTTCTTTGCTTCAGGTACTTTACGAGTCTCTTCAACAGTTTCGTGTGGTGCCTCCTCCTCCTCCTCGCTGTTCTCCAGTTCCTGCTCAAATATCATGTCCTGCAGATCGTCCTCTAGCACGACTACAACATTCATCAAGTGGATCAGCTCGTCGCTGATAAAATTGGCCTTTTGGATCTTGCGCATCTTGGCCTTTAGAATATTGAGTTGAGCTCTGAGAAAGGCTTCCCGCTCTTCGCTGGGCAGCAGAGAGATTTGTTCTCGTATAGTCTTTACCTCCTCCACTTGGGCCGCATCTTCATCATCATCTGACATGAGTCCTTCCTCTTCTGCTGTTATTTTTTCACCTGTAACGCGGTTTTTTGGCGATGGGGTTTCCACTTCACCGGACATTAGTTGACGAACCAGATTGTCTGTGCTTTTCAGAGTCTCTTCAGCTTCCGAATTGAGATCTTCGGTTTCGTTTTGCTCTTGTGCTTCCAGCTTTGCCCAGAGCTGTGACTCCTGCTCCTCGGTTAGGGTTTTGGGGATGGGCTTCTCTTTTGGTTTCGTGGGTTCTTTTTCCACGTTCAGCAGGTCTTCAAGCATCTCTTCGTTGATATCGTCGGGGTCCAGACCCAGTTCCTCCATCATCTCGCGCTCTTCTAGCTTTTTGAACACATCGTTGTCACCTTTCTGGGCTTCTGCGTGACGTTTCATGCGCTCCTCTTGCTTCTGCTGACGCACCCGCTCCTTATGCTCCGCCATCCACTTGTTATGTGACTCCTCGTTGAAATCTTCCACGATCTCCACCTGATCGCCACTGGGAACAGCACCCTCGTCGAGTGGGGTCTTGAGTTTGTTTCTGCAAGTAGAAACATAAACATTCGCTCTTTTCTTTGTTTATGTGAACGGAAAAGCAACTTACTGCCAGAGATCAGCTTCGGTTTCCAGCTGTTTCAGGTGCTCCTCGGCGAGTTTTATTCGGTAGCTACAAATCTCCTTGGCCTTGTGGGCGGAGCAGGCGGAGAAGTAGCCCTCGTAGTGGCTCACCAGCAGTTCGTTGGTGTGGATTAGCTCGCCGGGCATCAATGCCTTCTTGCCGATGGGAACCATAATGTCCACGCTCAGTTTCTGAGAGAACAAGTCTAGGTTTCGGATTGTGTTCTCGTTGTCACTCTTGTAGGCCTGCCAGCGCTCCGTATGGAAGGCATTTTTGTCAAGCGCCTGTCACAAGGGTATTTGTTAATTAGTAATTATATATAAATACAGAAATTACCTGTCGCAGAATGTCCTCACGCCGGTTCATTGTTATTGTTTGAATTAGAGCTGGGAGAACACCGATGTCAAGATGGATGCTTTCGATAGACCAAACTCGTTTGCATATCGATGTCTGTGAACGGTGTTATCATCTCTAGCAAATACTAAATTTTACTTTTCTTGCCACTTCCGATCCGTCATTTAAACGTTAATTAATGAATTTGCAACATTTACAACATTTTTTAAATTAAAAATGCAGTACCAGGCAAACAGAAATGCTAGATAGCAGCTAATCGAACTGTACTATTTTAGCCAAGTTCTACACCCCATATTTAAATTAGCCAAACTTTGAACATTTTTTGTACTTTTTGGTATGTAATTACTGATCGAACTGTTTTATTTAATTTAAGTTCTACGCCCCATATTTAAAAAAGCAGAGCTTTGAATATGTATAGTAAAATTATTCAAAGTGTTGAGCGTTATCATTTTTGCTAGCCTTGTATATCGATACGCTGCATTTTGCAATTTAAAAACTCCAAAATCCATTGTGCCGTATCAGGCGAACAGAAATGCTAGATAGCAGCTAATCGAACTGTACTATTTTAGTTAAGTTCTACGCCCCACATTTAAATAAGCCGAGCTTTGAATATAGTATTAAATTTTTAAACAAATTGTTGAGCGCTGTCAGTTTTGCTAGCTTGGTATTTTATTCAAATTGATACTATTTTGCAATTTAAAAATTCGAAAATCCATTATGCCATACAAGGCGATGAGAAATGCTAGATTGATCAAACTGTACTATTTTAGCCCAGTTCTTAGCCCCCTATTTACATAAGCCGAGCTCCGAACCAGAAGCACATCATATAAAAATATCGTTTCAAAGCATGCAACAATTTCATCATTTTAACCAAAGCCCACAAAAATTGCTTTTTGCCTTAATCACATTTACCAAACTCTCTGAAATAATCACCAATAAACACAAAAAAGCTTTCGTTCGACAAACAATAAGATAACCAGAATATGGGGCTCCCCAACAGGTTGTAAAGAGCTCCATATGTCCGATAGTAAATCTTTACGATTCCTGAAACAGCACACTTCCATTGGTAGATAACCATATGCTGGCGGTACTCCTGATAAGCGCACTTATCGCTCTGTAAAGAGAGTGTTACATTTGTCAGCCTTAATTACAAATTTGCAATTCATTTCATTTGAACTTTATTGGTCTCGGGCATTTTCTACACGCACAAGCTCACTCAATGATTAAAAAGGCTTCCCTGATTTGCACCAGGTTGCACTACGCTCTACTGCCTGGACTAAGTCACATCGAACAGATTGCTTTATGATGGGGGGCTGGAGGCGCTTATACAGTTTAACTACTACTTCACATTCAGATTTCGATGCACACAACATAACCGGGGAACGGGGTTCGTTGAAAATACTATATACAAAGTATACAGGGATAAAGCTATTATAGTCGTATGTACGGATCCGTTTCGCCTTTACTTCCGCTGCGAATTGGAAGCTGAGCTTCCGAGCGCAGGGAAGTTCTTTTTCAGCTCGTGCACTTGCCGATGGCCGTCCAAATCTTGTGCGATGAGGATCTGCTTGCAGACCTGACAGACTTCCAGGCTGGGCACGGACTTGCGCTGCGATGGCGATAAGCTGTTCAGATGCTGCTTGTGCACCAGATAAAGCTCCTAATATAAACCATAAAACGTCAATTACTAAGATACATAGCTTTGTAATCGCAGAAGCTAACCTGTTGCTTGCTTATATCGGGCAGCATGGCCAAGAGCTCCGGGAACAGCTTGTAGAACGAGCTCAACATGGCGCACTGGCAGTGCTCATAGTACGCTTGACCCGTGCAGGAGCCATCCCGGAATTTGGTCGAGAGCATGCGAAATTCGTTCAGAGCCTCTGGCGTTTTGAGTATTTCAATAAACTGGTCCACCAATTTCTAAAGATGAGCCAAAGTTTAGTTATGATTGTAGTTAAGTTTCCTAAATTCAAACTCACCTGGTTCCTGACGCCAGTATCTGGAGGGTCAGTGTACGTGTAGGGGCTAGGCACAATGTCGTAGGTCTCACCCATCGAGCTGGTGAAGGTCAGGTTGTTGGGCAGCTTGGCCACCGAGTTCACAGTCACATTGGACATGAAACCGGGCGGTGGTTTGAGGGATCCACTGGAGCCTAAGCCAGGTGGGTCACGTGTCGGCGTCGATGGGGTCCCATTGGCAGGCGCTTTTTGTTCGTTGTTATTGTTCTTCTCTTTTTGCTTGGCCACCGGCGCCGCCTTGGGTTGATTTTCCTGGTTGCTCTTCTTATCCTTTGCCTTCTTATCCTTTTTGTTGCCCTGCTGTTCGGTTACGTTGTTATTGCTCGTCTTGGGCGCCAGCTTAGCAGAGTGTGTGGGCAGGACTGGGGCAGGGGCAACCTTAGACTTGCGATTTTCCAGCTCCCGCTGTTTCTTCTCGGACACTGGCTTGGACCAGTTCAAGGCAGCAGATCCGTTAACGGGCTTTGAGACATTTGCCCTGCTGAAACTGGCACTGGCACCTGCACTCGGTCCCAAGGTGGGAAACTCAGAGGCGGTGAGCCTGGGGGCACTCTTTTTCAAGGCCTCCTGACGTGCCTTAGCCTCGTTCTCTTCTTGTTGTACCATCTGGAGCTTTTGGAAAGTGGTCGGATTGGCCACAGACACATAATCATCGACCAGCGTGCGATGTTTGGCCGAAAAATTCGACATGGGCGTTGCTGAGCCGCTGGGCAACATGTCCTCTTCCAGGTTGCGTAGATTCTTCTTGTTTCCCTTGCCCGGCAGGGCGGGGAAGTCCAGTTGAGGAGGAACTGCTTTCTTTGACGAAGCTGCCGATGCTGCTGCTGCTGGTCGATTAGAAACGTGCAGAAGCATTCCATTGCTCGGCGCTGCAGCTCGGCTGGCGGAACTGCCACTACTTGTTGGCTTCTTGAATACAGCTG
>VNJS01008055.1:0-14140 GCA_008042575.1 Drosophila watanabei
TGGAAATATTTGGTTTTCGAATCAGCAATGTACTGACCAAGATCTTTCAAAATCTATCGCGTTTATTCTCTGGGCAGAAAAAAGTGAGATTTTTGTCGACCTGTGTAATTTAGTATGAACTACTTTTTTATTTTTAAAGATATATTATCTAAACTTACAGATTGTGAGTGATAGTGATATATTTGCTTAAAAATTTTGTCAAAACCGGATTTCTATAGCATATATGTAGCTGCCATAGGAACAATCGGTTGGAACTATTTACATAGTCGTGTTGGCATATTAACGATTAGAAATACATCGGCAACAGTTGGCAGATAATATAAAATCCTTTTTATAATCCTAAATCTTAGACAATGATAAACTTCAGGTAAACATAAGCAAGGAAGCAAATTGGCAATAGGATAGTCTAATATATATATTTAAAACAAAAATTATATGTTCACCAGTTTTATCATATCTTAATCTAGTCTGAGATATAAGCATTATTGTATTATTCTCGAACATCAGTTTTAATTTTATAAAAATCGGACGACTTAATCACATAGCTGCCGTATGTACGGTCGGTAAATGTAGAAAATTTAGAACTGTAAATGTAAAACATGTAACAACAAGAAAGGAAGCTAACTTCGGCACACCCACTTATATACGAGTGAGATTAAAGGAATATCCGCAAAGCTTTATTCAGATAAGCACGGTATGGAAACAGTAAAACAGTTCTGCAGCGGAAAAAATATATTCTTATTCAGCTGGCTCTTCGGCTTTTTTGGAGGGCAACTGATGCGGTCTTACTTTGCTGATGAGCGCCTCTATTTGAAACAAAAGGCACATCCACTTTTTATGCTTTATTTTAAAATAATATTTGTCCCTAAGCGATTGGCATGCATTCTAGCGGCGACGCCTCTCTTGCACAACTCCCAGACGATTTAATCTTATATATAAAAATGAATCGCAAAATGTGTTGTAAGCGCATAACTAACAACGCCTGGACCAATTTGGCCAAATCTTTTTTTAAAATGTTCGTTGAAGTTCAAGGATGGTTTTTACGGCGAGAAAAATTAGAATTATTGCTGGAAAAACCCTACAAATAGCCCTATTCTTTTTCCCATACAAATGATTTGTAACTAAAACGTAGTCAATTTTAGCTTTATTGCTATGGTATAAAGTTCATATTAAATTACAAGCACTCACTGTTGTCTAAGCAATGTAGGTGTGTTCCTAACGTCAAAGATCATATCTATCAAAACAATGTGCGTGTTTGCGTTGGAGCACAGAATACATAGTTGGAGGAGTTTAATGTTGCGTTCCGAAACACGCGTTTCTTTTGTATTAGTTTCGGCACGCGAGATAAAATGCATCAGTTTCCATGTCATTACATCAGTCAAACAAAAAAAAAACGTTACCAACAGTGTTTTATTATTTTTAATATCCAAATCTTAATATATCAAAATCTCCTGTCACTATGTTTGTTCGCTATAGACTCCTAAACCGCTTAACAGATTTTGTTCAAATTTCCAGGCAATATGCAGTTTGGTTTAACTTGAGAGATAGGATAGCTTAGATCTTTTTAATCATGGCAGATTCGGCAGGACAAGGAGGAATCTTCTTTTTTTATGCACTCCTCCGAAAAAAATCTTTATGCTTTGCTCGGTCTATTTTGTTGATGAGTTAGGTCAAGTTTGCACAAAATTGGTCGAGCGGTTCTTCACGTATTACATATTTTGTAATAAATGATTTCAATAAATCGCATTTCGTCAGATTGTCTTTTCTATTGTTGTCGTTTGTTATTCATAATTATTGTTTTGTGTTTATAAGTGGTGAGTCTCTAAATTCTCATTTTAAATACATTAAAAAGCAGAAGGTCGTGCACAAGAATCCCAGGAACAGCGTAGCGAACGTCTGCAGCAGAATATTACGAGAATCAGGGCGGCTCGAGATTGAAACATAGATATAGTACGAGCACAATAACGACAAAGGCAGCGGAACAGTCGCTTATTAGTTCGTACATCATTCGTTCGTCTTGCTTTTGAATATGCACCAGATATAAACTACTCTGCGCATTCAAAAATTGCTATCGATGGAATGGACAAAGTTTGTCAATCTTATCTTGAAATTTCGGAATGAAACTGCCGGTATGTGCTGCGCAGCAGGAAAAGTCGTGCTACACCATTACCCGTGCTACACCATTACCATTTAATAAGGTCCTTTTGCCCCGAATTCCAATGATACCATCAGATTCTACCATACCTTTTAAACGGCTACAGTTTCCAATTCGTTTAGCTTTTGCCATGACAATAAATAAGTCTCAATGCCAAACAATGTCCATTTGTGGTTTGGATTTGGAAAATTCATGTTTTTCTCATGGGGAACTATATGTTGCATGTTCACGTGTTGGGAAACCGTCAAATCTATTTATGTTAGCTAAAGACAGGTTAACCAAAAATATTATGCACCGATTAGTGCTAAATTAAGTTGAATTTGAAAGAATTTAAACCTTAAAATAATTAATATTACTGTTCACGGTTTAATATGTTATTTACTGACAACTTTGTAATATGCTCATTCTTTCCTCATTGTTTCCTACAAATAATATACATGACAAAACAGTGTTTGCCGGGTAAACTATAATTAGTTCGGGCCCAGCAAAGCGGGTCGGGTCTGCTAGTATGACATACATATGAAAAAGAAGCTCAAGGTATTTGAATGATTCAATTTGGCTCTAATAGGCAAGGGTTGATCGGTTTCCAGTTTAGTAAAGAACATGGTGGCACCATTGGCCAATCTATATACTCCATAGGCGAACTTATTAGGTCATTTCCGGATAAAGCTGGTAATCGAAATCCAATAGCATCCAACATCCTTTAAAGCGGCATGGTGAATGCCGCTAAAGTAAAGGAGAAGCTAAATAATCTGTGCCCGGTGAATGAAAAAATCGGTGAGATCGGCAAGACGATAAGCCCACGGCATCTTAATTTTATATATTTAAATCCTTCCTAGTCCTTTTTATGCAAATAATCATAACATCCCAATTCCCAACATTTTGTATTTGCCTCTACCAATTTACTTATAAGAACTATAATTGCTCTTCTAAGCTTTTAGATTCGTCTTTTCCGCATAATTCTTGGAGGGATCCATAATTTGAGATATGTAAAGGAACTCAAGTGCAGAGCGGGAGGCAAATAGTCGAGAACATCCTGTTTTATTGAATTTTCTACTCTTTCCTGCACCCCGCCTTGAAAATACAGATTCGCAAAATCTCCTAACGCCTGCAACTTTCTAGTATTATGTTTTCTTGCCTCGATACCGACCTTTAGAACGGCGCTAACGAACAATCGTTCTGAACTATTTGCCTCTCGCTCTATCTCACTGCTTAGAAACGCTGCTTTGCTGCCTGTGCTATAGCTCCAAAACTGAGGGACTAGTTTGCGTAAAATCGGACACACGGACAGACGGACATGGGTAGTTCGATTCGGCTGTTGATGCTGATCAAGAATTTATATGCATTATAGGGTCGGAAAGGCTTTCTTCGTTGCGTTGCAAACTTCTGAATAAAATTAAAATACCCTGCAAGGTTTTTTTATGTATGTACATATTTATGGAAATCAGACGACTAATTTTATCATATTACTTCAAAGCTGTCGTAGAAACAAACTGGGAAGAAATAGAAAAAGAATTACAACTTCACAGTTTTTCAACATATCTTACCCTACTTTGCGATATGAGCATTTTATTTTGTTTCAGAATGTTTGCTTTAATTTTATGAAAATTATGAAAGAAACAATAGGTAATTGTAGACAAAAATGCAAAGCTGTAATTGTAAAACTGTAAAAATAATAACGTTATGAAAGTATATAAATAATAATTCCAATCTGCAAGGGTATACAAACATCGGCGGGCCGAAGTTAGCTTCCTTTCTTGTTTGTTAATTTTAAATATCAAAATTGTTCAATTTAAGAGTTGCTTCATTTCCACGTAATTTAACAAAAAAAATTTAACTTCAAAAAATGTACTCAATAATTTTGTCAAAATGCTTTTGCCGCACAACAAGTCGTTGTCTGCAGGTATTCCTATTCGTAGAAAGTAAATATTAACGATAAACAACATGCAATTTGGCATGTATAAACCGTAATTAGACGTTTTTCAGTAAAGCTACCATCAATAGTCGTGCCAAGGATTTGTGTAAATAATTGTTCTGAATAATAGACGAAAAACCTGACGCATGGAAGCTAAATCTTCATAAAAAAACTATTCGCCAATTTGTACATATTTTGTAGATTAGTTCGTTTTTGCCTCTGTATAACGTAATTTTAATTTAAGAATTACGTTTGTTATTTAATTAATATTATTATTTGTGATAAAATATATATTACAGATGGGGACGCGGACATCCCGAGGAATATACAAATGCAATGAATTTGGGTGAGGAGCGTTTCGATTCAATTGATTCCGACAAAAAGCCGAGAGCTGGGCAGATTTTATGGATTCGTGGCTTAACTCGGTTACAAACTCAAGTAAGTTTCGTAGTATTCGTCGTTTTATTTTGAACATCAATTAAGTAGTGAGAATTTACTCTTCAGGAAAATCTAAATCATTTTTAATAGGTTTATGATATAAATATGTTTTTTTTTTGGCTTCCAATCATATATCTTTGTTTTTATTTAATTTATAAATTTTATTTTTAACATTTGATCATACATTTTGACATAACTAATATATACTTAACACAGATACTTAGGATTTTTTTATTTATTGTCTTTTTTTTGTATTAAAAAATATAACAGCGCGTCTCAATATAAATGATATCAAGCCACATTTTAATAAACTAGAAGCAAAAATCCAAAACTGGTAACTTTTCTTCTGGTTTCGCATGCACCCAGACTACAAAAGGCTTCTCCGTTTATTAATAATTTCCTTTGGGTTAATATATTTTTTATTATATATTATAATTTTATACGTTACTTTTGTAGGTGTCTGTAGACTTTTTTTCGATTTTTTTTTATTTTTTTAGGGGCTTAAAGAGATTGTAAACTAAAAGAGAAGAGTCTCTATAGATATCCTAAAAGGCGTGGAAATGTTTCAAACCAGAATCCGTCTTATAAACTAAAAGAACTCTTAAAAAAAGAGAAAGCTTTTTATATATTCGGCAAAAGCCGAAGAGAGGAAAAACCTATTGGCGTCCTATGTATGTATGTAAATAAATTTGCCTGCGAACGAACCTTTATATATTGGAGGTGTTATAATTCGGAAATACCAATTCCTATTGCTCTCTTTCTTTAGATTTTCTGTAGAGATGAATATAGTTAAACTTAGACATTGAAATATATTTTTGGTGTTAAGATCTCTTTCTCTAATATCATAATAGTCTATTTCTACTTTCCTCTGGCTCTATTCACTCTCTTTCTGCTATAATATCTATCCTCTCTTTATGGGTGTATTTTTTTGTCTGCTTATATATAATACATCGCATTTATTGTTGACAATCTTCCTGATACATTCCTTAAATGAATTAAAATAAATTATAAAATATAAACTATAGGAGAGGTTTATTTTATGTTGCATTTTTTTTTTGTGCAAATGAGAGTGTTCGAAAAAAAAAAAAAACAAATTAATCTTACAAATTAAACTTACCATATAGGCAATACCTCGACATCTATACACGTTTGTATGCCCTTTAACATGGCTTTGAACTTTTGGGGAAAAAAAAATATAAGAAGAAAGCAGAACTCGTAAATAATAGCTTTTGCTTTATTTGAGTGTACTCTGTTGAGATATTTTTAACAATCCTCCTTCAATAACAACTCATTTAGAGGAGCGCTCTTAGAACACAGGTCGGAAATATAAACAGCCTTAAATTGTTTACTTTGTAAGCTTTTAAACTCATAATAAAAATTATGATAAATAACTGATTAAAACAACAGTTATTTGCGAGCTCTTCTCTCTAACTTAGATCAGATTTATTGATTGACCATTTCACTGCTTCTGATTTTTAATAATTATAGTAACTAAATAAATTTGTTAAGGTATTATTCACTTTCTATGATTTTTTACACAAAAGCGGCATGTTTTTAATTTGATCGATTTTATATTTTGTAACTTATTTAAGATATGGTTTTACGGGTTTCGGTGAACCGAAACGTATATACTCTTTCATTTCTAAGCAAATTTGTTGAAGGAAACTATAAATATATATGCATACATTTTCGTTTATCGAGGATATATATTTCTGGCTTATTTCAAAAATTAAAGTAAAAAAGTAAAATACCTTCGTGGAAAGAACATACATTTCAATGATTACCAAGGACCTGAAAACCCGTGACCGACAAGAAAAAGTATAATAAATGTAGATATAATTTGTTTTTAATAAATATGCTTCTTATGTTAACCGGTTATTAAACTTTGATTTCCTAAAGACATTTTTAGAAAAAAAAGGATTTTTATATCTTAAAAGGAGAAGGAGAATATATCGTGGACAAAACTATTTTGACATAGAAAATTTTTGTATCAAAAAAATTTTAAAGAAATTTATTTATAAAAATGATGTAGTAAAAACAAGAAAAATGTTTCATATCGCAAATAATCTAATAAACTTTTGAGAATAAGAAAAAAATTACTAAAAAATAACATCTTAACATCTATTATTTTTTGCAAACGTGCAGGAAAAGATTTGATAAAGTTCTGAAGCGCTACAATGGAAATTTCCTTTAAAATTCCTTCGACTTCAGCTATTGTCTCCTCACGCGTTCTTGTTAAACTTCGACTCCTCTCGCCTTTTATGTATATAAGCCCATACATTCATTCTTTATACAAAAAAAAAAAAAAAGAGTTGTTGCAAACTCGATAACGCGGCGATGTTCCTGTCATTGTTTTTTCTAAATCTTCACGGTTCGCTGAGTGCGAGTACCGACGACGCGAGGACGACTTGCTGGCGCCTCCCAAAAAAGATAGCGGCTTGAGCAGCGTAAGCAAATTGAGCAACGGCGTGCCCTTCGCTGCTTTATGATCCGGCCTTTGGGGTGGCAAATCGAATGATCGATCAAATCACCGATCCCATACTTCTCCAAAACAGTACACTCCCGCCACCATGTGGTATTCGTTGAGATAGGGGTCTCATTTTCTATTGAATCTTTTGGGGTAATCTGCAATAAATTTTATTTTTTGAACCATAATACTAAAAAAACACTCATCTGTTTCCAAAAAGAAGCTTGTAAACAAATGATTTAGCAAATGCTAATAGCTTAAACTTTTTTTTAGTAGAAATAAAGGGTGTCGGGCTGAATAAGTAGCAAAATTAGCCTCTTTCTATCGTCTTTCGACAGTTTTTCTGCGAATTAAAATAGCGTAATCTTTCTTTACTTCCATTGATGCTGCTTTTGGTGTAATAAGGACATCATATTTAAATTTTCATAGAATTAGACAATCTTGTCGGCTCGAGCCGACTAATAGTCCCATTCCACTGGTACATATTTAAATGTATAAATGTCAGTTGATTCCATTGCTACATTTACATTATTCGGCGACATGTGAATTGACTTTGTTTATTTGAAGTCTGACGTGTAAAATAAAAATAAATTGAATATTAAACAAAACAAAATGGCGATCGCTTGCCATTGCCACCACAACTTTATAAAAAGCAACGCCAATTCCCGTTACCTCCATGATGAATACTGCATTTATACTGGATTACAAAGTCGCGATGGTCGATTCCGGGAGCAAGACGTACCAGAAAATGTGGATGCCTTCTTTAAAAAGAGCTTTCGCGTAATGGAGAGCATTTCACTACGTTTGTGGACGGATTTCAGGTGCTCAAGGAAAAAGGACACCAATTTTAAGAACGCCTCTCATTGTATTAGTGTATTTTTAGTGCCTTGTGCACTTTTTAATGCAGTACCGCACAGTTTGAAGGCTTTTTGAAGTGTCCTCGATTTTACACGATTATGTGGCTAATCTGCGCCAATCGAATCGTGGTAATATTTTCTGGCCATCGAAAAATAGTGAACTATAATTCGGATGCAGGGCATACATTTTGTTATGCCATAAATCACGGAGCGTTGCATTATGCTGTGGCTGAGCTAGTTTTTATTAATATTTTTGCAAAAACAGTTCATAAAGTTATAACCAAGAAGGGTAAGAGAACCCCTTCGAAATTTCTTATAAAATGGGTCATTTTTTGGCTATTTTGTCAAAAAACTAAATAAATATTCGGGGCGAATGGCAAATGTATGGGTCATATATTTTAAATGACCTCATTTTATTTATATGAAAATATACGGAACATATCCGAGAATGTTGAAATATGTAGCAGTGGAACAACCCCATAAGTTACCAGTGGAATTTGTCAGTTTATGCTTTTAATTTTGTAGTAAATTGTTTGCCGGGGAGATTTATAAAATTTTCGGAGACTATTGACCGAAATGATACTTGGTACAATGGTACTCTGTTACCATTACCATTTCATTTCGCTGGATTTCACATAGCTCTCGTGTTTTTCCGTATCTTAATTAAATAAATTCACAAAATATTAATTTAAAATTGAACAACAAATTATTAAAGTTGGTAGAAGATTGATAAACTGGATATAAAAATTGCAGAAAGCCGTCTTTTTCACAAAAAAAATGTAAATGTATGCAATGACAAAATAATTTTGTTCTTTCTGTCAGATCAAGTGTCATAGCTAAGATATGAATTAGCTTATCAGTGTCATCTTTTGCTCTCTCAAAGCTATAAATAGACTTTCTTACTAGTAACTTTAACGAACACAAAAAGGCAAGCTCTGGAATATTTTTATAAGCTTTGTCAAAATACTTTTGTCCACGATTGCATGTAAAAAGGCTATTTAAACAAAATGTTAATAAAATATCAAAAACTATATTTTTTTTACGTTGAAAGTTCATATAAATGTTGATGTGTATAAAAATATATACACTGCCGCTCATCTGAATAGGTTTGACTTCTTTTTTAGAATTAGAACATAATATCTTCATAACGAGCACTCGGATTTAAACCAAATAAATTTTTTTTAATAAAACGATCAATTCTTTATAAAATACAAAAGTTTTTTATTTTTTTGGTTTGGTTTTTATATTTTTTTTTTATTTTTTTTTTTTTTCAAAAACATAGCTGAAAACCTACATTATTTTTGGCTCAAGTGAATAGGTTTGACCAACAAAACTATTAAAAAAAAATTATTCACAGCAATATTTCATGGTACTTGGTAACTTAAATAATGAAACCCATTATTTCTGAATTATTTAATATTTGGTATGACCCCCCCCTATTCTTAATTATTTCAAACATTCGATTTGATAAGGAATCGTAATATTTTTAAATTTCACTCAGTGAAATAGTTGCCCAGGCTTTTTTAATCGCTTCAACCAGGGTCGCCGAGCCTTGAAATTGTCTTCCCCCTTCATAGACTCTCCTGGATAAAAGTCCCCAAATGTTCTCGATAATATTTATGTCTGGGGAGTATTGCGGCCACTCGAGCAAGTTCACATTCTGGTCCTTAATCCACTGTTTTGTAACCCGGGCTGTATGGATGGGGGCGTTGTCTTGTTGGTACGGCCATTGAATAGGTCCAAAAATTGCGGAAAACTGGGGAAAAGCCTTTTGGAGCACAGTCTTGTAGACATTTGCATTCATCTTTGATGAAACAAACTGCAGCTCGCAAGTTCCATAAAACGATATGGCTCCCCAAACCCTTACGCCTCCCGTATAGGAGTGATGACGACTCAAAAAGCATTCCTCTTTTCGCATATCGTGAAAATAATAGTTGTAGCCATCCGGTCCGTCGAGATTGAACTTTTTTTCAACGGAGAAGACCACAGCCTTCCACTCCTTGTTCCATGTCATGTGATCCCGCGCAAATCGAAGTCGCGCTTCCTTCCGTGCATCATTGAGAGGAGGTTTTTTTTTTTATTTTTAATCTCTTTAAGTGTTTAGCACTCCGAATAACTCGTTTTACCGTTGCCAAACTACCATTTACACCGCATTCATCCCTGATTTTACTGGCAGACAGGTGGGAATTCGAAGCAGTTCGAAGGATTAATCGCCTCTCTGATGCCGTCGTAGCATATTTTTTTCTTCCTATCATATTTTTCCCGTAATCGGCTTCATTACGAAGAAAATTGCTTACCACGTTTTGACTTCGACCAATCTTCTTTGCTATTTCATTATGTTTTAGGCCAGATTCAATATAGCCTTTAATTTTACCTTTTTCAAAATCGGTTAAAGATTTTCCGCGACCCATATTAAAAAAAATGGTAGCTATTACTTTAGATTTAAGTAAACAAAAGAAATTATATGTTTTCAATCACGCAGTCAGCAACAAAGTGAAGTCAAAGTTTTCCAACCTAATCAGATGAGCCAAAAATAGAACACACATTTAGCGAATTTCACGATAAAAGCAAAATTCTGATTTACCGTTGCATACAACCTGTTAAATTTTTGTTGTCATATTATGAGAAAACAAATGAATGTTCAAAACAAAAAAGAAAGAAGGCACAAATGCCATAGGAACAAAGAGAGAAGTAAAAATAGAAGAAATAATTTTCAAACCTATTCAGTTGAGCGGCACTGTATGTTGAAGGCTTAAAAAATTATTATATCTTAAAGGTCATAAACAAAATTGGTTGGTAATAATCTATAGGGTATTACATTTTTAGTTTCATAATTAAACATTTTAAATGTTTACCTAAAATAACAAATTCAAAAAGTTTGCAGTAATAAATATTTATAATTTTCGAAAAGAGAAAGGGAGAGTGTATACAAGAACTGAATACCTTGAAAACGAATTTATACATTACAAAAAATATGTTAGAAAAAACAAGTGCAACAAACCTTATATTTATTAATTTTATGTACTATCTCGTCCTTTTAACTATGCTAATTGCAAAAATGCTAAAACAATCCCGATTAATTGAACCCAAATGTAAAATTACATATATATATATATATATATATATATATTATTTTATTACACATATATATATATATATATATATATATATATATATATATATATATATATATATATATATATATATATTATTTTATATATATATATATAACAAATAATCAAATCAAAAATATACTAAATAAAATAATAAACAATAATAAATAACAAAATAAAATAATAAAATGAAATTATATACAAATACTAATATTGAAAATTGAAACAAAACATCTTTTCGTGCAAACCGAGCAGATTTCAGTACCGGTAAGAATTTGTGAATATGATTTTTTTAATGTATTGGCAAACTAAGACAAGTGTGTTTATTTTTTAATCATACAAATAATTAGCCAAACAACAATTACTGATTTCGCCATATATCTATAGTTTTCATTGACAATTTTTATTTTATTTAACTAAACTCGTACTATCGACATGAACGAGAATTTTATATAAATGTGCGTGTTTGGTTGTTAATTTATTAATTAGAGAAATAAAAAGTTCACCTAATATATTCTATATATATACTATGGGTTGCAGCCAGAAATTATATAAACGTTAAATGAAATAAACGTAAACGGGCGACAAAATCTTAGAACACAAGAACCGCAATGTTTATAAATGTAAATCTGAAGATTTTTGACCAGGGCTCAAAAAATCTCCTATATTTCCGGTTTTCGAGATATTTTTACCCTACAGGTTCAAAAAGTACGTCTTTTGGGTACATTTGAGGTGCTGTAATTTTAATGCGGATTTATATAAAAACGTATAAAATGACCGTTATGGCATCTCAAGGTAATGTTCTCTGAGATATCGATTCTTGGCTTTAAAAAGTTGTCGGCCGGTTACATATCTAATTCATACATTTCTTTACAAAAAGATTCTGTGGAAACCCTAATATACTGTATATATACTCCAAATAATTTTTTTTTTTTGTGTCAAAGTTGATTTATTAATTTGGATTAATATCTGTTGCTACGTTGTAAATAAATTGTGATTTTTTGTTAACATATTTATAAAATAATATTAAAAAAAAAACGATCGTCTTTCTTGTTCCTATATCTCACACAGTTGGTAGCACTTTTATATATGTTTAGGGATAGGTTGAAATGCGCACTTTAATCTAAAAAAGACATTAATTCTGGCAAGGACATGGTTTGCAAATAACTTCTAAAAGTGCCATAATACATATCATATCATATATCATAGAGCTAACAATTTCGACTGCAGTAATATTTTCAACTCATCCATATTTCCAAAATAAGAGAGTTTGTTTTTGGAGGTAGAGATAAAAAAATTAATAAGAATAATTTACCTGTTCAAAGCGATGAGCAATTTAACAGGTATGTATATGTATATCTGCTGCGGCAGATGATAAAGATGTATAGGGAATGAATAAAACGCGTTAGTATTTTTGGAGTTAAATAATGCTAAACTTTACGGAACAAACTTAAAATGTTCCTTATCACCAAATATTTGTATACAAAAAACAGGTACAATCAGCCCTTTCTTCCAAAATACTAATACCAATACTTTTTTACTTTGAATTTTGAAAGTAAGGACTGATTGTAATATATATATATATATATATATATATATATATATATATATATATATATATATAATATATATATTATATTTATATATATATATTATATTTATATATATATATATATATATATATATGGGTACCAATAATTTGTATACCCTTTCAGTCAGAGTGAAGGATCATCTTGATCAGCATCAAATGCCGAGTCGATCTAGTCATGTCCGTCTGTCTGTCTGTCCGTTTCTACGCAAACTAGTCCCTCAGTTTTAAAACTATCTGAATGAAACTTTACAGTCTTCTATATACTCTCACTCTTAAACATATAAGTCGGAATGATCCGGATCGGTCAATTATATCATATAGGTTCCATTCAAACGATCCGTAAATTTACTGAAAAAAATATAACTTTACTGTTCAATCAACTTTCGGTTATGAGCTTTATTTTAGATTTAATTTTATAAAAATCTGGCGACTATATCAGATAGCTGCAACAGGAACGGTCTGAAAAATCTTAGAACAAAATTTATAACTTTGTCAGTTTTCAACATAACTTTTTCTACTTTAAGATACAATCATATTATATTATTTCAGATAGCTGCAACAGGAACGGTCTGAAAAATCTTAGAACAAAATTTATAACTTTGTCAGTTTTCAACATAACTTTTTCTACTTTAAGATACAATCATATTATATTATTTCAGATAGCTGCAACAGGAACGGTCTGAAAAATCTTAGAACAAAATTTATAACTTTGTCAGTTTTCAACATAACTTTTTCTACTTTAAGATACAATCATATTATATTATTTCAGATAGCTGCAACAGGAACGGTCTGAAAAATCTTAGAACAAAATTTATAACTTTGTCAGTTTTCAACATAACTTTTTCTACTTTAAGATACATCATATTATATTATTTCAGATAGCTGCAACAGGAACGGTCTGAAAAATCTTAGAACAAAATTTATAACTTTGTCAGTTTTCAACATAACTTTTTCTACTTTAAGATACAATCATATTATATTATTTCAGATAGCTGCAACAGGAACGGTCTGAAAAATCTTAGAACAAAATTTATAACTTTGTCAGTTTTCAACATAACTTTTTCTACTTTAAGATACAATCATATTATATTATTTCAGATAGCTGCAACAGGAACGGTCTGAAAAATCTTAGAACAAAATTTATAACTTTGTCAGTTTTCAACATAACTTTTTCTACTTTAAGATACAATCATATTATATTATTTCAGATAGCTGCAACAGGAACGGTCTGAAAAATCTTAGAACAAAATTTATAACTTTGTCAGTTTTCAACATAACTTTTTCTACTTTAAGATACAATCATATTATATTATTTCAGATAGCTGCAACAGGAACGGTCTGAAAAATCTTAGAACAAAATTTATAACTTTGTCAGTTTTCAACATAACTTTTTCTACTTTAAGATACAATCATATTATATTATTTCAGATAGCTGCAACAGGAACGGTCTGAAAAATCTTAGAACAAAATTTATAACTTTGTCAGTTTTCAACATAACTTTTTCTACTTTAAGATACAATCATATTATATTATTTCAGATAGCTGCAACAGGAACGGTCTGAAAAATCTTAGAACAAAATTTATAACTTTGTCAGTTTTCAACA
>VNJS01008061.1:0-21346 GCA_008042575.1 Drosophila watanabei
TCACTGACTGACTGACTGACTGACTGCTCAACAACAGTTTGTGCCTGTCACAACACACACATAAACTTACACACGGATATTTTGCAGGACATATTGCTGACAAGTTTTGAAGGGGAAACCCTTTTTGCCCAGAATTTGATTCGTTGCTGCTCTCGTTCGCCGTTGTGTATGTCTACAAGTTGCCAAACAAATAAAAATGACTTGATTCAATTGAATTTGTGCAGGATCTGAAATGGGGACAACAACAGTGACGACGAGTTGGGAACGAATTGTGACAAATATGAGCATATACAACGTATGTATATAAATTGTATAGCTTTTTTGGGTCCCGGTGCGGTCACCAAGCTCTGTACAATTTTTCATATTTTTATTTTCCCATTAAGCACAAGGGTTTCCACTTGACATTTTGACCACAATAATCCCTTGGAGATTTCTGGCAGAGGCATGGTTACCATTGAGTTGCAAAGATTCAAAATTGAAATTATTGATAATCTGATGGTAAAAGTGCGTCAGTAAGTTAGTTTAACCCATGGGCGGGTCAAGGTACCAGCAGGAAGTCAGCCAACTAACAAATGAGATTTTTTGAATCAGTTTATTTAACTTTAAAGTTGGAAATCTCTTTGAAAGGTTTGCATAGTTAATAAGTTGATTTTTTCATTAGTTTAGTTATTAAAATTGGAAATTCTTTAAACATAAATATATATTCTATCTCTGACAGCGGTTTAATTGAGGCAAAAGTAATTTATTTCAATTACTAAGTACATTTGATTATTTAAATCTTTATTCATTCTATTCCCACTTTCTATACAAATCCTTTCACACATTATCACATCTCCTTTGGCAGAATTATTCCCTCTGTTAGCTCTTACCATTTATGAGGTGTATTTAAGGGGTTAAGTTGTTAGCCAGCGCCTATGAATGCTGTCATCTGCGTAGCAGCTGTCCCATTAATATGCAAATGGCGCACATAAGTATGCTACGGAAAACACGATAAATCTTTAAAATCAAAGGCGAGGCAGAGGCAGAGAGCCTTGCAAAGGCAACGGCAAAGAGGACTTTTCAAAATCGACAAGAACGAACAAGAAAGGCAAGAGGGGGAGCGGAGTGGGCCACAAACTTGGCAAATTCAAAGTGAAAGTTGAGCGTCTGCTGCTGTGAATAGAAATGATGGAGACGAGAGACGGCGAGTGTGCGTGTGTGTGTGTGTGTTTGGGAGTGTGTTTCTTTGCTATTTGTGTGCAGCGAGGCACTTGTATTCGCATGCATTTGCAGCGATTGCCGAGACTTGACGCCTCTCCTTTGGCCACGCCCCCCCCCCCCCCTTTGGCCATATCTTGTTTAAACGGTTTTCGGCGCAAATTTATGCAGCGAGCCAGTGAGTGGGAGCGAGTGAGTGCATTTGAGTGCACTCTGCCAATAATGCGCACAATTTAAGTTCGGGCAAACACGTTCAAACACTTGCGTTATGTTAGAAAAGAAAAGTCGGGAGAAATTTGGGGGTTTTCCATTGTATGCTTTTGGCAACTTTTCGGCCTCATAACTCATAATTTCTAAGACACATATGCGAGATCGAAAGGGGACAACGCGTTGCAACGCGATGAGGATTCTAAGCTCATAAAGTTGTTACCAAAGACAATCATTTTGCACTCGTGCACGGTAAATAATTATAAAAATTGATTGCAAATTAATTGTAAATATAAAATAATAACCAATGAATCATATTTTCTATAAATAAAAAGTCAAATAACCAATTTTTTTTTTAATTTTTAAATATTAAGATATAAATAAGACATAAAATTTGATCAGATGTCGGTGAGTGCCTTAACATTCCCCTAAAAAGTATATACAAATTCTCTCCCTTAATTTAATCTAGTTACAAATTTATATTCATTTTTCTTGGTGGAGAGACATATTCACAAATGGTAGCGAGTGGGCGTCAGGTGGCCCCCCCATTCATTTCCTGGTTCGAGCTCATGAATAAATGAATTTATATCGACTCTGCTTGGCATTTGCACTGCACCGTTTATACCCAAAGGACGATATAGGGACGCGGATCGTAGAGAGAGGGTTAAAGGGAGTTCTACTTATATGCTTCTGCGAGACAGTGGGCGGTGGGACGGTGGGTCTGCGGTGCTGTGGTGCTGACGACCTCACGTCTACCCAATGCAGCAACCAAATGCAATCGAAATTGGACTTGAGCCGTTTGAAGTGTTTTCGTAAATCAATTTCAGTTCCATTAAGCTGCACGATGTGCATATAATACACGGATCGATGCGATGAATAAAATCGGGGATGCAGTAAAATATATTGAAGTACACGTTGTAATCAAGTTGCCATATTCATGAATTGAGTATTTTCTTGGGAGTAATGATTCTTTAAGATGATAATAAAGAGCAGGAAATAGATTAAGATTCTTATTCATTATTCATATCTCTTTAATAACTTTTTTACTTTATATTTAATAGTTTCCTAATATTTAAAATAGCTTTAATACCTTCCTTTAACAGCTCTTTAAGTATCTATAAGCACAAGTACCGATAACTGCCACTTATCGAAACTAAACGCATCTATATCTATCTGGCTGTTAAATGGCTTTCGTCTGAAGTTTGAATTCTGTGTCAGACAACCCTTAAATCTATATTCAGAAGGACTTTTGAAGAGGTCTATAGCCCACATCCCTCGGGGTCTGTTCCGCCCACTTGGTTTAGTGTGTGGGGCCGCGTTCAAAAGTGCAACTCGTTGCAGATTCAATTCAAAAAACTTTATAAAGTTAATTTATGCACAATATCAATAAAATCAGATAGAATGTGGGAGCAAGGGAGTGGGAGATACTATATTTGCACTTCTCATTCAATAGAGTGCCATTGAAGGATAAGGGGGGAGAGAGGAGAGCTGCTGCTGCTCCTGCTCCTGCTGGTGATGCAAATGGTGAACGATTTTTTGTGCCAACGATGGCAATTTTTTCTGATATGAAAATCAGCAAATTTTTCTTTGATTCGCCTTCGCTCCGGTTGTCAAGTCTGCCAGGATATGCTCGTCCTGCTGCTCCTGTCCCAGCTCATTTTGGCAACTGTTGCCAAGTTTGCCTTGACTTTCAGATTAAAAATAAAAGAAATTTGAACGAACCAAATCCTTGGCGGAAGCGAAAAAATGTTTTCCCTCCATCCATCGATTTGAGGCTGCAATTTGTTGCTGTCATAAAATTGTGTAATGTGCTTAATGAAATTTTTTGTAATAACAACATTTAAGGGCTCGTGAGTTAAGCAATGAAAAGTGTGTACAACAAAATGCAAACTGTTGCACATCAAACGAATTTATATGGATGTCAATGTGCCACAAAACCGGGGAAAATCGGGGGCAAAAAACCAGGAAAAACCACACGCCAGACGTCGGCATTTTAATGCGAACTGAAAAACAGAAACAAAATTATAAGCAAGCTCGAGAGTGGAGTCTCTCTCTCCTCATTGTTTATATTCGCTTTTAACAACACTTTTTATGCGACCAACTTAAGCGACTTTGCCGGACGCAAAGCAATCCGCTCGAGAATGCCGAGCATTTAATGGCAAGGCCAGACGGGAAAATGCATACAAGTAATATAATTTACACATTTGTTTATATGGATAAATGTATGTTTGTTTGCTGAACGCATTTCGCCAGGCAGCCAGCACAGCGTTAAGCTATTTGTTTGCTGAGCTAAATCATCTGCAAAAATGCGAAACAAAGGAAGATTTTAGTCTCAGCATTGTAAACTCTGGATTAATTTACTTTGAGTTTTTGGGGTTAAGAAATTGGGGAAACCGCATTTGGGAAATGTTTAATCTATAATATTTAATCTAATCTTTATTGTTTGTGGAAATTAATCAAAAGCAATATTTTCTTTTGTTGCAGATGTTAGACAAGGTAGCAACTTTAATGGAAAATCGAAACAGGTGGACAGCCCGGCTGTCAAATAGCTTTCTGTCAGAAGGACATTTGACAGCAAGTTTTTTAGCTGCTTTGGTCACATTTTTTTAAAGGTTATTTATGTATTTTTAATGACTTTCCTTTATTTACTTTTAAAATTTAAACTCTTAAGTATTAAAAATATATTTATTTGATATTTTATATTATTCCAAAGGGTTTTACACAATTTCTGTAAATTAAAGTTGGTTGTTAGACGTTTCAATAATAATAACTCTTTACTTCATAATAAGACTTTATCAAGTTATTTTAAATTTCAGATATATTCTTCTCTTATTATTGGTATTTTTCTATTAATTTCTTTAAAATTTTTTACTTATTTTTGACCATCCACAAATTACTGCCGATGACGTTGCGCCAACTAATGGCGAAGACTGTTGCCAATGTGCACTTGCACAGTTGCCGGTGGATATTTTCCCGGTTATTGTTGAAGCTGCGGGAATGTCTGTGCATTTTAATCAGCCTAAGTGCCTGGGAGATAGAAGGCACGAGAATGGGATAGCTCAAATGAAAGTGTGTGGTGGCAGTAGAATTAAAAAAAAAAAAAGTGGCAAAAGTTTGTCTCTACTATTAGGACAGTGACTGGGGATGGTGACTGTGAATATGTGCCATTCCGAATTGGTTATTACACGGATCTTCCAGCTTACTCACAGACCCACACAAAAGGTCCTTCATCAAATGGTCATGCATAAATGCAGAGGAAAATGGCAGAGCAAGGAGCAAGGAGCAAGGAGTATTCACACTTACTGATGGCCTGGCTAATGGGACATCAAAGCCAGGGAGCAGATTCAAATGCATGACGAAGATTGCACTGCGGCGGGATAGAGTTTCACAAGGCTGTGTCAGTTATTAAAGGCCTCAAGAAGTGCTTAAAATTTCCCAAAGATCTCGGTGACATCCTGTTTAATTTATGTTGTTTCAGTTCAAGTTTCTAACCTTTGTTAAGGCTCTCGTAGCCAGTGATCCTTGTCATCCTTCGCATCTGATTACTGGCACCCGCACACAATTTATTTCTCTCAACCGAATGGACACGTTAGATGTTCGCTAAATGTTCGCCGATAACGAATTCAATAAATGATAAATGACAAGTGAAACTTGCGGAATTAAGCTGGCATTTTTCTGGTTTTAAACAAATGTTTCAGGGCGAACAAGGACGAATGACAAGAGGCAAATCAATACCATGTAGCCATCCATATATATATATTTTTATATATATTTTCCCATATTAATCCTCGTGCATATCTATATCGAATGTTTCGGTTGTATCTCAACAACGGCAATTCATCTTCATCATTTTTTTTTCTTCCTGCATGCCAAGCGTAAATCCGCTGCGACAACGCCCAGCCTCGGCTCCTGCCTGCCTTTTTTTAAATATCTTTTTTTTTTTTGCATGTGCGGAAAGCGAGGGAAAAATGAAAATCGTTATGGAAAAAATGAAAAGTAATAATCAGTGCTGCGGCTGGGGAGAGTGGGACCTTGAAGAGACACAACGTCCCCCGACTCTGTGGTAAAGCTCTCTCTATCTCTCGGTGGCCTCTAATGCAGTGTGGCACACTAACAACTGGGGGGCATTTCCTCAGCTTTTCCCAGGCAATTTCCACTTTATGCTGCATATACTTTTGCGGCACACACTTTAATTGGGCAATTGCCATTCAAAATTTATGCGAAATATACTCTGACGGGATGCTAGCTCCTTTCCGCTGTCCTTGCTTCTTTTTTTTGTATATTTTGTGTGCTCAAAATGCCAATTTACTTGGTGATGCAATTTTATTTTATTCTATTTAATTTTCGCCGGGCTTGTCACAATGAAATTAGCATTAGAAATTTGTATGCATGTGTCGTGTGTCCCTGTTTTTATCCCATTACCAGGACTCATTCAATTGGAATTTTCATTTTGGCTTATTTCGCTTTTCATTTAGTCAGTTGGCAGCCAAGAAGGACTAAGCGAGTTATTTCTATGCATTTCAATTATTTTCGGTCGCCAAAATATTGGTCGCCTTGAATGTTACGCATACGCCGTGTGCGACGTCGCATGTCTTGAATCGCTTTTTGCCAGCACCACCATCGCTTTGTATGGGGTTTTCCATGGGGTTTTTTTTGCCTCTCTCACTCTTTGGTCTTTCTCTCGTCCTTTGGTTATCCCTTTACACATTCATTACGCTGGCTTTTGTGGGCACACACATAATCTCCGCCCGACTGTATGGGTGAGCTTTTCGCGCTTATAATCAACGCCGCCATTCGAGATACGAGCGCGTGTGTGTCGGTGTCGGTGTAAGTGTTGGTGGGAATTTTCCATCCTGTTTTCATTTTTAATCACCGAAAGTTGAGCTGAACGAAAAGTGCTTAAAGTGCAACTGCAGCAGCTCTAAATTTAAGAGCCGTCTCTGCGTAAAATGCCTGCTAATTGATCGATGTGAGCACAGCAATTTCAAGGCAATTCCAAAGTTCAACAATGGGCCAACAAAGGACATCGGTTGGAGGCACTCTGCTGTAGTCTGCAAGTCCTGGCCCTAGAGTTTTCCTCCCTTTTTTCTTGTCCTGTCATCAGCAGGCCAGGAAAGAGAGGAAAATGCGGGGGGAAACATTCAGGTACAGCCGCTCCGAAAATGCTAAACAATTTCAAGCCAGACTAACGATGCACACCGCAATGAACTCATTAAAACTTTGCAACACAGTCTGCAGCGAAAAGGCATCAAAAGTGCAACACCACGTCGTCGCACGGTGTGAATTCAAAGCTGTTAGATGCCTAAACTGTCTCGGAATGGAAATAGGAAAAGAAGCCGATGCATTCGCAGTCGCGACTCAACGTTTAATTAATTTAATGAGCGACATGCGGCATGCCCCACAGACACCGAGTTCCCGTTCCCCCTGCTCATAAATGACTTTCTGCCCCTGGTTCCTGTGCCATTTTCCATTTTTCCACTTTCCCCCGCGCTGTTTATGTGAGCTACAGTTGTTGTTAGAAGTTTGGGAGTTTGATGTTTAATTGGGATTTTAAAATTTTGGGGGAATACATCTAGTTTGCAGCTAGAATGATTTGGGAATTGTAAAGAAAATCAAATGGATAAGGATAAAGCATCTTATCCTTTTAGTTTTTAACCTTTAGCGTGAATATAACTAGTTTGCAGTTGAAGGGCTTAGTGATATTAAATATTATTTTGAGGTATTTTAATTATTTCAAAATCACCACTATTTTTTTATCCCCAACTGTTATAAGGTATGCAATTTACGGGGCAAGCGTCGGGTGAGGATTTCCAAAGCATCAGCCCAACTCGTTAGCGTAAATTCCCGAAAATGTAGTCAATGAACTAGCCGATCCATGGCCCGATACTGATGGCGGTTGGCGCTTAGTTAATTACTAGCTATCGCTGGCATCTCGCTCAAAGTGTATTAATTTATGAGTGCGACACAATATGCAGCGTTCAAAGGCCATTGGCTGCTGTCATTTGCAGCAGCTGCGGTTCCATTTTTCGGTACATTGCAAGAACTTTTGCCATTAAATTCCTTAAATTCCACCAAGAATACTTTGCTAGCCAAAGGCAGAAGCCAAGCAAAAAACATACAGCTTTTGTAAGAGATATGTGTGCATGTACATCTCTGTTTTGTGGGTCTCTGTGTAGGCCATTGGTCTCATAAATCAAAGGCGGAGACCGAAGTCTGCGGCTGCCTCGGAGAACCAGAGGGCAATAGCCAGGGCAGTGCGAACACATATTTGCACTCAAATCGAATTGCATTTGTTTGGCGGCCTAATTGAATAACAACTGTAAGTGGCAGAGTGCAGAAACTGGGCTAAAAATGCCGCCATTCCGACCGGAAGTGCCACTTACATAGAAGTGGGAATATGTGTGTATTGATATATGCATCCACTGGGAATAAAAATGGTATTGAAATCATGTGTTTTTCAGGCAAATTAAGATGAAACAACATTTAAAAATGATTTCAGAATTATTTTGAATATTTCGGTCTTAAAAAATACATTATAAATATAAGAAATATTTAAAACCATTGAACAAACGTTCAAAAAAAACCTTGAATCTGGTTTTTTATATGTCATTATTATGTTTGAATTATTTTAAGCTACATTTCTTTTGACTTTTATTATCAAATTTATAAATTTAAATAATTCTCTTTATTATAATAAGGATTTCATAATTTTTTTGCGACTCCCCCTCTCGTTTTCGAGTGCAGGGAGGCGTATGTCTGGCTCGTAAATAATTTGCCAACTCTGTGAATTAGTTGCGGCATCAGCAAGATAAATCAATTAACGCACAGCAAACAAAACAATTAATCAAGATGCAGGTTTTTAGTGGGATTCGTTGGGATCGGAAATAACAGCGAGGTAATTGAAAGGTCATCGATTCACTGACGGCCACATGGTGCCTGTTCGCACGCGTTTCGTACTGCCTGCAATTTGTTAAAATTTAACGCTTTATTTACCGCCCACCCGACTGTCCTTTGTCCTGGATTCCTGCCACATTCCCCCCAATCCTTTACTCCATTTTCCCTTTTGCAGTAAATGAATGTGAGTGTGCTGACACGTGGTACCCGCTCCGGCACATTGTATCCGTATCTGCAGTTGCATCTGTATCTACAGCGTGTCCTGGCTGAGCGACAGTTTGACATCTCTAAATAAAGTTTGCACTTGCCAGGCTACGTGGGCACAACCAGGACACACACAGAAGTACACTAACAGAGAACACCCAGGAGATAGAGGGATAGCCACCCGCAGTGGCACGTTTGACAATTTAATGGTGTTGAGGTTATTTATACAATACGCTCGCTGCAACTCCTCAAATATTCAGTGACCGGCAGCCAATGACGTGTTCAGCAGTTGGTTCAAGAACCACTTTTACGGCTTTAGCTAGTCAGTTAAACTTGGGGTGTAGTGTATATTTTCATGACTTGTGAATTTAAGTGGAAAGAAATTACAGGAAAAGTGGGAGGAAGTAAATAATATTGAAGATTAAGTGAACTATAAATGTGATTAAATTGGGGTAGTTGTTTAGGTAAATATTTAACAGTTGGGAGATTGCTTTATTTAAAAACATTTTTTATTTTAGGTTCTAAGCTCAAGCTTTAACAGAACTAATCCGCAGTTCAACCCGGCTAATAGCTCAAATTGCATTTAAGTCACTGCTGATGAACGTTTGATTGACAGGACAGCTTCCGACAGCTAACAGGATCCAAAGTGCCTCGTCAGTCCCCTGAACAGCCAAAGGATGCTCCTGCTCTCACAGAGCACTTCAGCACTCAGTACTCAGTACTCAGTACTTGCATTGGCGGCTAACCAAGGCATTACTCTTGGCCCGGCCAGAACGCAGTTACAGCTACAGTTTATTGCCTCTCATTTAATTTCAGCCGGAATGGAATGAAACGCTCAGAATTAACGATCTGTTTGGCCGCATAAAGGCGATTACCGAGGGAGATATACCCCTTGAACTGCCGACGAGTTATAGCTTTTTAAATGCAGTTACTGGTCAACAAATTAAATAGCGCTGCTCTCTCGCCATAATCTACGGCAATTCCGCACACAGACTGAAGGGCAACGGTACGCATACGCAATAAATGGATATCGAACACACACATACACCTGATTATCGAAGCTTGATTAGCTTGGGATTCAGCAACGAGTTTTGAGTCATAATGAATGTCCCATTGCGAATATTCGAATATTTGGCGGGAGCCATAAATCAGCGGCAGGGGAAATTGGCCCCAAATGTTGACTGCTGATGTGTACGTGGAATGCAAATGAAATGACCTGCAGCAGGATGACATGCAAAGGCGGATTGCAAGGCTGCTAATAAATAAAAACATTCGAGTGCATTTACATAATTTTGATTATTTTCGCTGGCTGCAGCAGCGTCCTTAGCCCCGAATACCATTTCCATTAGGAGAGAGGGGGGGGGGGGGATGTTTTTGGGCTCTCTGGTGGTGAAAATGTTTTGCATTATGGAAATTTCCGTTTGTCATTTTGGGGCGCGAAGTGTCTACATGCAAATTGAGTTGCAACAAGCACAAGCGGCAGCAGATCTCGCAGCGTTGTTTGTTTATGTTTTGCATTTGGCAAATGCAATCTTAACAAGGCTTCCTGTTGCCATGACTGTGTATCTGTGCCCTGCCAATACATTAAATTGCAATTTTAATTTGTTTAGCATGCGGCATTCCTCCATGCCATTCCGTTCCATTTCCCTTTTCCCATTTTCCATTCCTGCCGCCGAACCACATGGCGTATGCGTTATATTCATACATAGCCCTGCATACATGCACTCACGGCCCTGTTTGCATATTTAATACTGCCATTCCACCTGCAGCTGCGGCCCAGACATCTGCCGGAGATACTTTCGCATTAAAAATTTAAACAACACTGCAGACACAGAGAGAGAAGGAGGTCTGGCATATGATTCCAAATGGATTTTGGGGGCACAAACGTTTTAAGCTGTGCCCCCTTGCTATGCGATTCTCGATATTGGTTCGCCTAAATATTCTATAAATTGTTATAATCCCCCAGATATATATGTATATGCAAATAAAATGTCTTTTAATTTGGCTTCTCCCCGATGTGTTTATAAATTTTCAGTCTTGTTCGAGACGAAACATAACCGCATTCTCATTCACTATATGCCAGGAATAAATATCGAGAAAGAGCGCAGCAAAATCAGGAAACGTATAATATTTACATAATTGCTGATGATCGGCAGAGAGAGAGTGTCCCATTGAGGAACTTGTGAGCATACTTAGTAGAGTACAGAGACCCCGCGATGAGGCAGACTCGAGGAATGCGCAGCGCCAACACTGAAGTGAATATCAACGAACGACCTTCAACATGAAATGCGACGTAAAATAAATTTATCTCAATTATATATATATATGCAGCTGAATCTGTATATACGGACCACCACTCTCTGGGGGCAAATCGGGCGGATTTCGTGGGAGGTGTGGGGAACGGACGGGTAACTCTCAAGACGGCCAGCGAGAGATGCCTTTGCCTGTTTGCTTTTACATTCACCTTGGCAATATTCGAATACGAATTTATTTTTGAAATTTTCTTTCTTTTTCTATGGTTAGCAGCGGCAGCGTAAAAAAAAAGAAATGAAAAATGTTTCCCGCCGCGGCAAGGAGCACAGCCTCCGTAAAGCAAACTCAGCGCCTCATTAATGCGCAGAAAATGAAAATCCATATCGGAAATATATATTTCTAATAATTTTGGCAGACTTTGCTTGAGTTGCTTTGCCATTTGGCTTCACTGTAGGCGCCTCTTTATGTGGAAATATGTACATTTCGTCTATCTAATGACGCCAGAGCATTTTTATGCAGATTTCTTGTTTAAATATTTAGACAATATCGGCTTGTCTTGTTGGAAAATGTATCAAAACGAACTGCATTTAAAATATTAAAGAACAAGACCTGCTTGTTTGATTTATTTGGCTAGAGTTTGTGTAAACAAAGAGCAGCATAAAATATTTTCATGTTCATTTTCGTTTTCGTTTTCATTAAAAATCCACGTGTGGGTGAAGCCAGTTGAATGTCCCTGCGGTTTGGCAATTTCCGCTGTAAATGCTTTAATTTCCTCTTCGATTAAAGTTCCTTTTTTTTTATTTGCTGGCCAAGATTCGCCATAATTGGCAAGAGTAGCTGGCCGTAGGAAATTGAGAAATCAGCTTATGCACCATTAGCACATGAGAGAGAACCGAGATACTCATTCACAAGGCCAGAAAAGGGTTGGCCAATCGGTCAGGTTGCCGTCGACACCTTTTGCCACAGGTAGACAAGTATTTCCGTTTGTTGTTATTTGCCAATTTGCGAAAACTGCCTGGCAAAACGAGACGACGACGCACAACCCTTTTTTTCTGGTTCTGGTCCGTTCTCTGCCAAAAGGGAAACCGTGGTGTGATGGCACTAAATCAGGACAATGCCTCCTCTGTGGGTAACTTCCTTTTGCCCGCTCGCTCGTGTTACGCCTGTTTTTTCCCGGTCCCGGTCCCGATCCCAGTCCCGGTTCCGAGTTCTTTTCATTTTTGGAATTGCCCGACGCTCGACATTTTTCATGCTACAGGGATTTCGCAGCACTATTCTCCCTTAACCATTTCCTGCTGGAACCCAACTACTTGACACTTCCTTTTCCCCCTTTTTGGGGCTTTTGCAAGTCGCCTTTGTCTTGGACTAAGGCACTGTAGATACAGTTACCACAGCTTTGGCAGTCGGCTTTACCCGCTCCTAACGCTCATCTGGTGTGACATTTATCCTTCATCGTTTGCTCTTCCTTGGCGCCGATTCGCTTTAGCTTTTATTTCGGCTTTAATACCGGCTGGGCAGAGGGAACAAAAAAAAAAATTATTTGGCCTCTCTTTTGTTTTATGCGTTAAATTTATTGTTTCTGACAATGGAAACGGCGTCGCAAATGTTTCCTGATCACAGCGAGCCTTATCTGGGCACCCTTTTCGGTGTGGATTCAGTTCTCATGCTCATTCCCATCCTATGATTTTCCCCTTGGTACTGGGCGGGGGCACTGTCGTATTTTATTGAAATTCATGTATTTTTAAAAGCCCCTGCCCATGGGATGCGGCTCTAAATCGTTTAAGCATTTGTTCCAGCCATTCTCGCAGCTTGATTTCGCCAAAAAACCATTTCTGCAGTTGTGTTCCGTTTGGTTTTTTATCTGTGCATAAAAGTTAATGTTTTGCATCGGCATCAGTATCATGAGCCGAAAATGTTTATTGTTTTGGCCCTTTATTAAAGCGTAGTTAACTGCTGATAACTTCAACTGTCGAACCCAAAAAGGAAGTATAAAAAAAGAGCATGTTTAGGGGATAGACAAAAAGCAGCTGCTAAGCCCTAGATTTGTGTTGATTTGATTTGTGTCCATTTGCAATTCTGGCTTTTGGGGATTCATTCGTTCACGAACCAATAACCCAATTGGACGAGTTATCGTTCTAATATCTAGTCAAGGAATATACAATAATTACGATTCACTGTTCGAGAGTATCGGTATCAGGGTCGCTGAATACACAGATAACTGCTGATAGCAACAACCCTTATCACTGCTGAAACACAATACGTATACGCCGCGTTGACGGCTGCTTGGTGCAGCAGAAGCGGCAGCAGCAGCAATTAGTCGACTGCCATTTGGACTTACCACCTTCCGGCTCTGAGTCATCTATATAGATCATGTTGCTGCGTCGCTTGGCGCCGATTTTCCGCAAACGTTGACCCGTTTTTCAGCAGCTCCTCCTACAAAATTTTCCACTTCACAAAACTTGCTTCACACGCTGATCTCCCTTTTTTTCGTTTATTTATTTTCAACAATGCTTAATGGAAATTATAGGTATTCATCACTCAGCATTTTTGGGTTTTTTTCTGCGTTTTGGCTTCACTTCACTGTTCACTTTGGGGGCACTGTGGTTTTTTAGAAATTGATTTGGATATCTTTCGATTTTTTGCGCACTTAAAAAATGGCACAAAAGCAAAATATTCTCTTTATTTATAGCTCTTGTTGGCTGTTGGCGGCGCACCACGTTGCGTATGCTTGATATTAGCGCAAAATTCGAACGCGAAAAGCTATTGTGCTATTGTGTCATCGCGAGCGAGCGTTTTGCCTCAAACTGTTTTGGCCTGGCCCGAGCACTATTTGATTTGAGCTGTTTTTCGCCTCAGCCGAGGCAACGCTTTCTGCGTTTTCCACTGCACTGGGAGAAATTTGGAGTGATTACGTTTATATTTTGTTAAAGAAACTACTTTTAAAATATTTCAAAACTATTTTTCTGTCCCTAAAGTTCTACGTTTAATATTTTTTTTATTATTTATTTTGGTATCTCTACGATTATAATTATTTCTCTCAGTGTCTCTCTTTAGTCTTTTGCCAATACTCGCATGTGTGTTCCTTTGTGGTTATAAATGTGTTTCGTCTGATAACTGCCACGGCACTGAGAGAATTCGTGGGGCACTTTTCGCCGATCTGGCGCTGGGCTCTCTCTCTCTCGTTGGCGAACGACCAATACGTATCTATAAATAAACAAACACAGGCACATATAGGGGGCCAAAACCTCCGATATATGTATATAGGAGCTCGTATTTGTATGCCGCACGGTCTTGTCTGTTTGGTATAAAAATAAATTGCAGAGCAATTTGTACGCTGCGCTCTTGTCGCTCATTTTGCGGCTTGTTTTTGTAAGCGAATAAAAATGATATTCCCTGTTGTCGTTTTAGCACATTTTCTACAGTTTTTCCGATTTTTTCCCACCGATTTTCTTTTGCTGGCAACCGAAAAAGCTGGCAGGACAACAACAACAAATCGGTTGTATATGTATATATTTTCAAATCCCATCAGCAGTATATACATTTTGCTTCCTATTCACAGTTTGTCACTTTTTCGCAACTTGTTGCCGCCCTGTGGGTTTGGTCTGGCAACAGTCTTGGCTTCTTTTATTAATTAAATGTTCATTACAAGACATAATTATAAGTATTCTCTACCAATAACAATCTTTTGTGAAATCAAAATGTTTTATTATTCAGATAACACAATGTCTGCTGAAGTACCTTATCAATTGTAAAGAAATTCATAAGGCAACAGCCCCCTTTGTCTGATACTGTGCATTTCTATTTGATGATTGAAAATCTAAAATTAAAAAGCCTTTAAATTCGTTGCCGTAATTTAATATTAATAGAACTCTTAATAAGTTCAAGAGGAAATCGTGGGCTTATGAAACAAACATTAAACAGAACTCGTAGACAGCAAAATCTATTTATTTGCATTCCATAATCTCTGGCATTCCTTAAACCACTCGCACAACACACATTCCCGAAACAAGTGCATAAATTCCCATTATATCTAACCCAAGTGTGAACTATAAATAATGAGCAAGCAGGGGCCATTATCTAGACTCGTTATTAAATTACGTCCGTCTATATTTATATGGGTTACCGGTACGCCGTAGACTCTCTAGAACCATGCCTCGTATCTTATCAAACGGAAGAAAGCTCAATAGCCGGACGTTTTGAGTATAAAAGGCCATGCGTCATGGTCACACATGTAGGCATACATAAATAGATGAGTGGAAAGCCTACACTGGAGTTAATAATATAAATTAAATCTTGAAAATACTTGAAAACAAGTTAGAAAATAATCTAGTAAAAACTTAAATTTGCTGTCTTATTTATACTACTTCTTTTAATAGGTTACTTTATAACTTTCCAAATATTCATAAATTTCTATCAGTGCATTTGTGTATAATTGGTCTGTAAATGGAGTGGTCATTGCTAAGCTTAAATCTCTTTAAAAATGTTGTCTGCCTGCCTGTGCCTGCCTGGAGCTAACAATAACACCGACTGCTAGCCGCAAGGAGCAAACCGAAACCTGTGTGCCATTAAATTACGTATACGCGCTGTTGGCAGATGCAGCCATAGAACTGGCCGCTATCCACTCTGCTATGTCTCCCCCTAGCTCCTGCTGCTCCTCCTCCTTGCTGGAGCGCCACGTATACGTAATATCCACTCTCGCCGACGTTAAGCCAGCGAAGGCAAATAAACAAAACGCCTGCCGCCAGGTCGAAACACTTGATGTGAACGTGCCCAGACATGGGCGTGTGGCCGGGAAACGTGCTCTCGCCGAAAGCCAGCACTTGGATCCCTTATAGTCCAGCAACAGCTCCCACCAAATACCACTCTAGTTCGGCCAGGGCTTTAAGCCTTTCGGACAGAGTCCAAGGCAAACAGACTGGTTGGCGGCGGACTAAGCTGTGTTTTGATTTGCGCCGGTCCCTCGCTCGCTCTGTGCTGGATGACCAGGGACCAAGGGCTCATCCTGGCCGGCTTTTTGCGTCACGGGCTTCCGCCTTTGGTCGCGCTTTTGAATAATGCAAATCCTCTAAATGCGTTAAACGCAGCGGGCGGTGGTTGCTCCTCCTGATTTTTTCTCTCGCACAGATCGAAAATTGCGATTGCGGCACGTCTTGTTTTGGATAATACTCTGCCAAAGGGGTTAGGTTGGTTTGACATGACAATATTTTGGCATTTAATTTATTAATTAATGATTATTGAATTTACCCAAAGTGTCGTCTAAAAATAAAGCATTACTTGAGTTAGAAAACAAATTATTATTAAAAGCTACCTCCGCTGCAGCGCGCTAGTATCATAATTTTGGCCTTATATATAATAATAATTCAATTTTCATATTTTTTCAATGTCTACATTATTTTTGGCTTTTAAACTAATTATTATAATATAATTATTTAATTATTAAGGCAGTCTAAAATAATCTGGGGTATTTTATTAATTTAAATTTGTTTATTTAGGGTTGAAGAACTTTTTTTAAACTAATAAAGAATGCAAATATAGAAAGGTTGTGTAAAAATGCTTTTCTAATTACATAATGCCTTTAAAAAACAATTATTTTAAACATATTTATATATTTTTCTATACCCAAAACCGTTATTTAAAAAAGAGGGATTTTTCTTATTGCATTTTAATCTCCTTCTGAAGAGAATCATAAATTCTTCCTGCGATTAGAGAACTTTTTCAAAACAATTTAGTTGATTTGTTGTTGTTTTGCTGGGCATTGTCACTGCAGTTTTCGTTGCTCCCCCGTTGTTTTTGTTCGAGCTTTTTTTTTTCTTTTATTCCGCATTCACACCTTGCCGGCCAGGTGCAAAAGCCACCGTTTTGCGGGAATAATGTTTTTACACCTTTGCCAACACGCCTTCTGTTGGTTATTTTCGGGGCACACAAAATTGTTTAGTTGTCCCGCGGTTTATATATTTTTTCGTAGCACTATTTCCCTGTCAAACTTTTCACCTGGCAAATGTTTACGCACGACTATCAATACGAATTGCCGTCCGCTGGCATATTTTTTGGAAAATTGACAAATTCTGCCACTCGACACGACCCGTTGCCGTTGCCGTTGCCGCCACCTTGGTTGCTCATTGCACGCGTGCAACTGTTTCGGCATGTTCGAAAATATTTTTCAATTTCAGTCGAGTTTTTCGGGGGGAATTTTGTGTAGGCAACGCCTCGTTGCGCTATTTTCGTGCTCCTTTTGCTTTCCCCGTTCGCTTTGTTTTGTGTGTGTGTTTTTTTTTTATTTTTCAGTCGAACACGATTTTCGAAATCATTTTCCATTTTTCCCCCGGATTTCCCTGGGCTTCTTTCCGCCGCCGCGCAACGTGAAGTCAGTCAGTGTTTATCCCGCTAAACTTCTTTGGGGGCTAATAATAAACCAGCAAACAACAAACAGCAACAGCCGACAATCGCATCTAAACAACTGCAGCACAGCATTGGTCCATTAGCCCCATTTTTTCCCAGCATTTTCCATTTTCCGGGGTGGTACGTGAGACAGAGCAGGCAGGGCACACGGCTGAAAATATGTTAAAAAGAAAATGCGATGTATAAACAGGTTGTTGCTGGTTGAAAACCTACTTGTTGGCCTTAATTACGATTTTTTTAAGTTAAAACTATAAGAGGATTGAAATATTTTCCAACAACAACACAAAATAAAACTGAGAGATCAATTTATATATAATATTTTTTGTTTTCAATAACACCTTTTTAACACCTTTTATTTGTTTAAATCACTCTGTAATCTAGTGTAATTTAAACTATTAACAAACATTATAAATAACAATTATTAAAGCTCTGAAAACAAGCTACCTGACACGATTTTTATGATCAGCAAACACGCCAACTTGGAATGTATAAAGCGAATTGTGGTTTCAAAACCGATCAACGATTCAGGAACCATGTCACTCGGATATTTCAAGGTTTTGCTACTCCTTTCCATCTCAGTTCTGGTACGTATCTTCCCATAGAAATTATAATTTATAATCCTTAAATAACTATCCCCCTTTCAGGGATATGTGTGTATTTTGTACGAATTTCGGTTCGAAACCCTTACGCCAATAAAAGGAGACACCGAAACATTGATTGAGTTCAATTTGAAACTGCTCGGTCGCCACCGGGTGATGAATGGAACAATTAAATGCAACGTGGACATTGATAATGAGTTCGTGTGGAAGGTCGGCGTCGAGCAGCACATAAATGGTGATTGGAAGCCCCTTCCCGTATTTATGCAAAATACAACTTGTGGGTTTTTGGAGAATGTTTATAGTAAATATTGGGAGGAATCCTTTGTGGACAGTAACCTGCCCAAGGGCAAGGATGCCTGTCCGTTGAAAAAAGGTGAATATTATGTGAGGAATGTGACCATGCGCACGGAAAGTTGGATGGGATACGTGAAGCAAGGTTTGAACAGGTTTAAACTCACTATATCCAAAAATAATATAACATACGGTGGATTTATCGGTGTTGGCGTCATGACTGAGGTTCCGATATGAGAAAATCATTGAACTTTTCACCAAAGTTCAGGAACCTTGTTTTCTAACTATTAAATAAAGAGAGAAACTTGCCTTGCATACTTTGGTTTCTATCTTTAAATAAAATTCAAACCATAAAAATAATCAATAGTTACATTATTCCATCTATTTTATAGAAAGGTTTTCTATACTTATATTATATTATATTTAATATTTGATACACTTACCTATTTCGAGTGGATTTCTCTCCCTTGTAACCTTATAAAATTCTGCAAGGTCGTCTAAAATTAAACATTTTTGAAGCTCTTCCATGCGGATCAATAACCAAATGTCTTTCGAAATCAATTTGCTTGCCTTCCCCGTACTATTATTTTATTTTCGCTCTCAGCTGTCCATTTTCTGGGTCATTAGTGGAAAGAAACTATGCAAAATATGCAGACAAATGGCGGTATTAATTATTTAATTCGAACCGATCATAGTGCCTCCGAATTATCCGCTATGTGGCGACATGGCAACATGGTGTACGCTTTGTTCTGACTCTCTAAGGTCGCTGGCGAGTCGTTGACTGCTTGTGATCTTGCTGGCGCCGCATTTTATGACATTTCCCATCAGAGCGCACATATTTTAGTGTCTGTGGATGGCTTTTTCTCCCCCCCATTTTCCACATTTTCTGTTGTATATTTTCTTTATTAAAAATAAACGGCATTTGGCCTTTACACGGCTCGTTGACAGCCAGCTCTCAATGTTAGAGGAGAGAGCGTGGCTGAAAGTGAAAAATTTATAAGCCGGCCAGACCTTGCTGCTTGAACTTGTGGCTGTTTGTGTCAAAGTGGAGCAATGACACTGCCGCTGCCACCAACATTTGATGACATATATGCATAAAGATACTCACTCTGGCGGATGCCGAATCATGTTGCCGTTGATGATGCTGCTGCTGCTGGCCCACTTCCGGCGAGACTTGTTTACGTCTAACTGTCCGTGCCGTACCGTCAGCGTAAACAAATGCACAGGTGAGTCGTATTTATAGCCGAAAAGCGGCCTATTTCGATCGGATTTGGATCGGACTCGGACTCTGATTCAGATTGGTGGCGTCAGTGATGCGGCACTTCATCTGCCTGATTTGCGTTGGCCGATAAATACATTTAATTGGCAGCTCTGCTGGCAGCTGAGTGCCTGAGTGCCTTGTTTATTATACAAGAAACATGCTGACTTATTTCTGGCATTTCATTTTCACTTGTCAAATGTGGACGGGGGGTCTGGTCCCTATATATTTTTTCTTTCTTGGGGAAAAACGGTGTTGGAGAGTTGGAAAAGTTTTGTGGGCAACCGCAAAACAATTAAATTTGATTGCCTTTTAAACCCTTTTTGTGGGGGGTGCTGTGCCAGCGCTCGGGAACGTGCGTTTCTAATCCGTTCCGGGCAAGTTTTCCATCTCGGCACGTACGCTCCTGCCACGCCCACTTTGCACTCCGGAGTTTTCCCCTTTCCACCTACAATTCCCAGGGCTCTGGGACACCTCAGTCTCAGCTTGAGTCCCAGCTCCTGTTCCAGCCTCAGCTGGGCTGTCATGAGTAGCTGGGAATTTATTTTACCACAAGGACCGGTGTTTTATGTTGCTTTCCCCCGGTTTTCGGGGATTTGTTTCGGCAGATAACTTTGTTGTTTATTTGCATTCGATTTAACTTAAAGTTCGCTTCATTGATGAAAATGTTCGCATTGTTTAAAGGGAAGGAAGGAAATGCCTCAGCCGATTGGTATGCGAAAATAAATATTTAAACAGTGCCACAGTCCAGTTGATGGCGTCATTTCAGCTGAGAGCTGAAAGCGAGACAGAGAGAGAGAGAGCTTAAAATAGAGGAAAAGTGTGGAAAATACAGAGGCAATATATGCAACGCCCAAAAGTCGGCCATGCTATTGGGGGTATTAAGTGAGAAAAACCCCTCAATTCTCCGCGAGTTCCAATTAAAGGGCTCAAAAAGGAAAGAGTATTTAACTGGTAATTCGATTATGGGAGATACAACTCCTGCTGCTAACCAAGTTAAAAAATGAATTTTACCTGAAAGGTGAGTCTTTCTGCTTTATTCGATGGAAAAGTAGAATTTTCTGGATCATCGGAGAGGTTTTTGAGGTACTCGATCGATGTCGCATTATTATGCGGCAGCGCACAACAAATTTGCGAGCTGCAGCTTGAAATAATAGAGGCTGCCTGCAATTTGGGGCAACGCAACAGCCATGGCCATAAATTTAATGCAAGACAAACAATATGACGGCTAAGAGGGGGCAAAAAATCTCATCAGCGAGAAGAAATATTGAATGCAATTTTATTTGCCACACACTGTACTTGGGCTCGGGTTTGGGCTTGGATTCGAGCTCCCAAGCAAAGCATCGCCAAGCGTTTGGCGTACTGCCGGCTGAATTATGGAAATGCATCATATTATTCTCCAGCTCCTACTCCTGCTCCAGCTCCTGCTCCTTGCTCAATTTCATCCTCGGCTGCAGGATGTGTGAGAGCGTGCGTGTAACTATGCTACTTACTGTCTGCTGTCTGTCTTTCTTTCGGTGGGTGTTTGCTTTAGGTAATGCACGGGTAAAAAATACCATCATAAGATAAACCGGTTTGAAATTTTCAAGGGTTTAGCATTTTAGGAAATTATAGTAAAGAATATAAATGAATGTTAGCTAAGGAAAACACAGGAATTATACCACAATAGTGACTTAAATTAATAATTAAATTAAATTGTATCTTGAAACAACTCCAAGCTTGTTGCAATTTAATTTCATTTCAGTTTATATTGCTGCAAAGAAAAATATATAATGAAATATGCACGGATATACCATGTAAATTTCCTCAACTCACCATTAAAATTGTCATTCTAAAAATTGAAAATTAATTATAAAATATTCCAGATAATGTCTTATTTACCATTACTTCTCAATCAGTTATTACTTCAGTGTAACCACCGACAGCCACATGGCCAAAACCGACAACAGGAGATATATAGAAAGTGGGGGGCGATCCCTGGAAATCCTATGTACATCTGGCAGTGCGGCCAGGGAATCGCGAGAATGGAGCCAGGCGCGATTTT
>VNJS01008062.1:0-56331 GCA_008042575.1 Drosophila watanabei
GTAAAATTGTATGAATATGAAAGTAATTCATATTATATTATTTTGGGATAGATTAGAATTGATACAATTGAAATCTGCAAGGGTATACAAACTTCGGCGTGCCGAAGTTAGCTTCCTTTCTTGTTTTTAGAAATTTATAGTTAAGTTGTTTTAGTTTGGTTAATATTAACATTTCCGTTCGTATCTCTCAGTTCAGTTAACTAGTAAAACCAATTGTGGTAAATTGACTTAGTTTTAAGTAAAATTAGAGTTCAGCTAAAACTTTAAGCAACCATTTGAAAACATCCTTTCCAAAGGGAAAGTGCAACCGATTCTGATCTGCATTTCTCGAAACAAAACCAAAAAAAAAAAGGAGGAAAAAGGAGAGGAAATCTCTATGTATTTTTGCATTGGCCAAAAAACAAAAGCGAATCCGAATGCTGAAGAACTGCAAACTGAAGACCGAAGCACAAAAAAAAAATAGGAAAATACACAGAAACAGAAATGAAAACGAGAAGAAAACATTTCTCATTGAAATTGAATGCAGCGACGCAAAAATAAACGTGAAAGGGTGATAGAGATGGAGAGGGGCACGGGCGACGGAGCGAGTGCAGGCCAAACATTTGAAGATGCACCATAAAAACTGGCCAACAACAACGGCAACTCAGTGCAACTGCAACAACAGGCAGCCTCTGCTTCAGCTTCAGCTTCTTCCTATTCCTCTTCCTCTTCTGCCCGCGAAAACTGCAAAAGTAACCTAACCATGCCCATGCCCCCCGAGAGTTCCCTTGCCGCAACTCCCTAACAACACGCCACACAACATTAGAAAACTGCAACCCAACGACGCCGGCAGAGGCAGTGGCAGCAGCAGCAGCAGCGGCAACTGCAGCGAAAGAAGCGAATGAACCGAGCGACTGCACAGTGGGTCGAAGGAGGTCACAGACCCAATAAAATATATCTTATAAAGAGTGCTTTAAGATAGTAAATTTTTAGTAATATTTAGTGCTTCTTTTCATACTGAAATACCCTGCTTTGGTAAGCCACATATTATAGCATACTTTGGTGCGGATGAAATTTTTTTTTTTTTTACTTTACTTTAATTGAATTATTTGTTTATTACCTTTGTAAAAATTTTATATTGTTTAATTTTAAGTTTTCACTTACTTTAAGGGCTTAGTGGGCCCGATTTTTCAAATAGTTTTGTTTTAATTTTATATTATTAATATAATTTTCCACAAACTAATCCTAATAGAATTACACATAAAGTTTCTGCAAATTTCAACACTTTTGCAGACCTAATTTTGAAAACTAAATATCATAGAGGCCGTCTTAATAAACCGAATAATAAATTGCAAATAGTAAAATTTATAATTATTAAATATATAAACAGTATTAAAAGAAAAGGGACTAAAGAAAATACTTGAAACTAAATCTAGAATTTATTCCAGGTTATCCCTCAATCTCAAAAACAATTGCATCGCGCCCACTGTGCCTGCAAGCAGCAGCGAGTGTATGCATCAAAAAAAACAGACAGTAAATCTGATTGTTTGGGGTAATTGAACTTTCTTAAGAAATTGCGACATGTACACTTTGAAAAGCTCTGGATTTGCGGGCAGAGCGGCACACAGCCGTGGCAGCAGCGGCAGCAACAAAAGTAACAGCAGATACAACAGCAGCAACATCAGCAGCAGAAGCCGAAGCAGCAGCAGCGACGCCGCAGCAGCGGCAGCAGCACACAAATGTACGCCAATGACCGAGTTCGGGTGAAAGACCTTCGATAACCATCGTCATCATCATCATCATCACAAGCAGCAGCAGCAGCAGCAGTGGCGTTGCTGCAGTTGCAGAGAGTTGAGTTTGCCAGCAGGCAACATCATCATCATCGTTGTGGAGTAACGTGCTGCGCTCTCAGTCAATGCACTGTGCCCAACAATAACAACAAAACAAAAACAAAGGCGGCACTGGCCAAAGAGAGTGAAAGAGCAGTGCGCACACACAAAATTCATTGAGCTAAATTTAGCCAGACTCTCTTTCACTGTCACTCTCTCCAGCACGCGTTCGTTCGTTCACTCACTCTCGCTCTCTCCCTCTCTCTTTGCTGCTATCTGTCAGAAAAGCGCGGGAGTTGTTGCCATCTCGCTTTTTACGAGCACACGAGTATTTTTCGCACACATGTGTGAGTGCATTTCGAGGTGCATTGCAAGACCTCAACTAAGGCTAAATGCTGAGCGTGTTGTTTTTGTTTTGTGTGTTCGTGTGTGTAGTGGTGTGCCTGCTGCATTTGGGGGCTATTGAGATAGGCGCGCGCGTTAGAATGCCGCTCAAACTGTACACTGCGGAGCCTTGGCTGCTTAGAGCGGCACGTGTTTACAGTTGGCAAGTGACTAGGCTATCTAGAATGCTGCTAAAACTGTCAATGCAACTGTAAATCGTACGAGAGTTTTGTTGTTGTCGCCGCTGCTGTCGCCACCGTGGTTGTTGTTGTTCTCGTCGATTTCTCACTCAGGGCAGCGACGAAGGACAATCAACTTTATATTGTCTGTGGATCCTTGACATTTCAAGACTAACGCTAAGGCAGGGTAAAGGGAATAGAAGCAAGCAATAAAAGAAGGGGGAATTTTCTTTTGAGAAATATATGTAATTTGTAATTAAATAGTGAAGGAATTACACATTTTCTATGGTCTATTCATTTATAAGGCATAAAAATCGAATAATACATTTTTTTTGGACAAAGTTTCAAAGTAATAAACTCTTGACTAGAATAACTATTTCATGCCAAAATCCTATCAATATTTTATTTTAAATTAAATATATTTATAACATAATATTGATCATAGAGAACATTTCTGAAGCAAAAAATAAAGACTAACTGCTTAAAATAGGTACACAATTCATAAATGTCTAACCAAGTGCCACACTGCGTATGAGTAATTAAAAATACCTGTTCGACCCTTCAAGGCAACTCAGCATATGAAGAATACAATCGATAAAGAATTTCTTGTTAAAAAATTAATTTCTTTTCTGAATATTATATAATACCAATTGTAAAATCTTGTAATAAGGAACATGTATTAATTCTTTCTTCTTAAGGAAAACTATTTTTAAAACTGGTAGTAATGAAGCAATTAAAAAAATTGTAAACAATTTTTCAACGCGAATGCCACACTGCGTATGCGTAATGTAATTATAAACCAGTTGCTCTGATAGACCAACACTTCAAAGAAGGTAATGAACCTTGAATATTATTGTGATTTTTACTCACATTTGCTACCTACTTAAGTTTTTTTTTTTAATACACAATATATCAAAAAAAAAAAAATATGCAAAACAAAAAACACAACTGCGTATGAGCAATATTTTTTATATGAAATTTATTTTAAATCGATTTCTATTTCTATATTTTCCCACTCTCATGAAGATCTACAATGAAGGAGAAAGAAAAGGACTTCTAATAAAATAAACATTAAACAATAAAAATTAACATTATGTCATTCAAGCTTGGTGAGCTCGCAGACAGCCTTCCATCATTCGATGATTCAGTTTCCAAAAAAGTCAAGACTTAAGAGCCGCTCGAAATGAAGAACCTTCGAAATCTTTTTGGGGAATCTTTTGTATCGCACAGCTGTACCCCAAAAATATACAGTTTACAGTATATAGTGTCTTGGCAACACTCCCCCCAGACGACGGACCAAACCAAGACCGAATTTTTCATTGTTTTTGTTTCGTCAAAAAGGTGAAGTGAATGTACGCGGCGTCAATGCACGCTCTGCGTCAGCGTCGGCGTCGAGAATGACGCGGAGGCAATGTCACTGATCCTGACGTTGACCTCTGCCGGAGGTCTGGTCCCACTCCCTTCCTCTCTCTCACTTTGTCGCCCTCTTCCACTGACTGGCTGTCTCCCTCTCTCTCTCGGTCTTTTTTAAACCAATGTTTCTTAATATTTTTTTCGGGGGCTTTATACTCTTTCAGATTGGCAGGTGAGTGATTTTGGATGAAAAGCTTGGGAATAAAGTACAATTGATCCATTTAAAAGTGACAGCACAAAAATACAGGAGAAAATTTGTTTATATTTCGTATTAGGAGATTTCATGCAGAGTTAATATTTTTGACAATTTTCTCAGCAAATAAAAAAACAGAACTAACAATTTAACATCAGAATTTAAAAAAAAGGAGGTATTACTCACAGGTATACAAAAAATTTTGAACTCAAATAGGAATTAAGGATTTTAAGGGTATATTCTTTTTTTTTTATTTTTTTTTAATCCATTTTCCTGCACATTTATTTTATAATTTTTTCCCTTTAATTTTCTTTTTTGTTAACTGAACATCTGTTATATCTATAAAAGAGTTGTAACCCCAGTGAAGGGTATCTGTAATTCGTCGCTCTATTAAGCTTCCTTTTCCTTATTGTATCGTTTATTATTTCTTTTTTTTTCGGCAATGACTTGGTCAATTTTTCGGTTTCGTTTTCGAGCCTGATTTTCGGTTCTACGCGGCAGTGGCTTATGTTATTTAATTATTATGCTTAAAGCTTTTTTTTGGGCAAGGTCATTGAAAACCGTGCTGGCTTTGGCTTGTTGGTGTTGCTGCTGCAGGCACTTCTCTTACGCTCGCTTCTCTTCTACACATTCGGTTCGCTTCGGTTCGGTTTTCGGTATTCACCTTGGCCTTATTTTCGAGCAGCGCACTCTTTGCCTTTGCGAGTGTGTGAGTATCTGTATCTCACTCACGCATTGCCAAAAAAAAGCTGGCGTCGCTCGCTCACGAAGGCAGCGCAGCAACAGAGGGCAAGAGCAGCAGCAACAACAGCAGCCATAAAGGGGAGAGAGGGAGAACGCGCTACGACTCAAGCTGGCATTGTGGAAGGTCATGATTTTTCGGCGCTTCTACGTGTGCTTCAGAATGTGTGCGTGTATGCGAGAGCGACTTGACTTGCTGGCATTTCTGCCTTTGCGCTTTTTCGCCTTCTACCTTTTTGCCTTTCGGTTGCCGAAAAAATGAATCTGAATCGGAATCTTAATCAGAAGCTTAAGGCGAAAACAAAAATAGTTTATTAGTAAGATTTTTAAAATAGATTTTTGTAGTTATAACTTGATTTTTAAGTAAAAAATTATTTTGTTTTGATATAAATTGATCATCTGTTTATAACTATGAAAAATAATTTAAAATACTTAAAATTTGTAAAAAACAAATAAAAAATTAACAATAAATATTGGTCATTACAGTGATTTTGTTTATGTTTTTTAATTCATAAAAGTATGTTGCTATAAACTAAAAAACAACCGAAAAAAAATTGTTTTTTCATGAGTATTTAATTAATTCATTCAATATATTGAAAAATAATTTTTAAGCTATTAAAATATTGTGTATACATTTTTAATTATTTTAACTATCTTAATTATAGTTGAAAATAATTGTAAAATATATAGATCTAGTCTTTTCATAAAAATATTATATCACTTTTGTACAAAAATCTATTTAATTTTCTTTTTATTATTTTAGTTAATATAAAATGAAATTTTATAGTTTATATTATAACAAATTTGTCGTCTTTTATTTATAATTATAAATAATTTATTTTATAATTATATATAATTTATTTTATAATTATATAATTATTGATTATTCCGCTTCACCGTCAGTAATCTAATTAATTACCCATTCACAGAAGTCAGCGAATAAACATAGCTTTTACCCACTAAATAAAATTAATTCAATTAATTTATGCAGGGCAACTAAGGTTCGTCTAAGCCCAAACAAAGGCACTTGCCATATATCATTGCTGATTGACTTTGTAATTAATCTCGAGCTCGACGACCCGCTCCGCTCCCTTCCCGGGCACGTGCTCCAAAAAGCGCATTCAAAGCCATCGAAGCCCTTGCCATTTTTAGGCCTAAATGCTGGGGTAAATGTTTGTCATGGCTACTTCTTTATCTTTCGTGCCTCTTGAGCCGCGCAAATGCATAATTAAAAATTATAAAAGCCAAAAAAAAAAAAAGAAGTAAAAACGAAAGAGTGATATACGAAGTCGTGGCTCAGTTGGACTTGCACTTGGCCTTCAGCGTCGATGTCGAACGCTCCGTTTCGTATGGTTTCGCTGGGGGTTTCGGTCGCCTTGAACCTCAATGTGCCGAATTGTGTGCTGTGGGGGCAGCGGCTAAAATATGGTTGGTAATATCATTTTTCGGGCTGGAGTTGAGCCAGCAGTATGTGCTTTTGCCCGGTTTTTTCTCGCTGGCAATGTTTTGTTGAACTTGCCGCAAGCGGCAAACAATAACAACCAGCCCAGAGTCACCACAGAATGCCAAGAAAACGGCGTTACCAAAAAAGTATACAAAAAATAAAGTATACGCGGTCGCAGACCCACCAAAACGCAAACGTGACTTAAGGTTAAAAAGCGGCGGCGAGCCAACTTCATTGGCACGAAGCATCTGCCGCTGCTGTTGGGGATTTTGTTATATGCCTCATACATATTTTAATATCAGGCACATAATGCTTAGAACTAGTTTTTTGTATGTGTGTGTGTGTTTAAGGCCCGAACCCAAACACACACCCACCGACCTCCAGCCCCCCCTGCGAGACAAGGCTGAGCGATTGCCCAAGAGCACCTCCACCTTACCTTAATGAAAATATTTCAATCAAGTGGATTTCATACGGTTTTTTAACTTGTCTAAGGTTGTTGCTGTTTGTTCTTAGCTGGATTTTCATTATCAAGCATACGCCGCATTGCCCGCTTATCAGTTTTGGTCAAAACGAAGCGTAACAAACAAGATCACCGAATGCCATAGTCACAGCTTAGCCACACAACCAAAATCCCTAGCTGACAGTCGATCGTTCAGATTATCTTTAGTTTTATGACTAGTATAAGGTGGGGGAGTTAGTTAGCCCGACCATAAATCAAGCTGATATATGTAGGTATCGGGTTTGGTATGAGGAAGTTTTGGGGGAGGCCTCCAGGAGATATATTTAGGTTTAATGTGTTTTTCTTTTACATAAATATTTATGCCCGACAAGGATGAAGGTTAAAGAAGGCTTAAAGATTATTTCAGGGGCAACAGATAAATATCAAGTGGCTATAGAGCTTATAGCTTCCTCAATTGTTTATTTTTTTAGTTTTTAGAATTTCCGCAAAGATTTTTTATTGAATAGCAAACAAATTGATATAAAAAGATAACTTCTAACTTGTACAACATGGCGTATGATTAATATTTGTCTTGAGAATTACCAAAACTAAGATTCCAAAAAAAATTGTGTTTAAAGCGGAATAATTAGGAACAGAACCACAATAGAGTTAAAATATTTTTTTATATTTAATAAATTTGTAGAGTAAATAATTGTTTCATTATATTTTTATATATATTTAGCTTCCCTTTTAAATTAAAGATATATATAGATATTTAAATCATAGAACAAGTTTATCCTTTTAATGATAATCCTTTTTAACAACAAATTGTTCATATTATACATATTATAATTTAAGTCTAATTAAAACCCAAAATCCATTTCTTTCTAAATTTTCTTTACACCTATTTTAGCTCAACTAAAACCCAAAATATGTACCCTTTATCACGTGGAATTTTATCTGCATCCCTCAGACATCGTCACCTCCCATAATTCCTAGTTATAGCCGTATTTTAGAAACGAAACGAATAAGAATCCAGTACAACAACTACACCACTAAATAGTATCGCATCGTGTGTGCCGGATGAGTATGTGTGTGTGTGTGTGTGTGTGTGTGTGTGCTGGCATAGACAATATGCGAGTATAGCATAGCATAGTATATATTTTGAATGGTGCGCTTTGTATCGGCCTCCGAATGTGTCTAGAGCTTCAATAGCAGGCCAGGGTCATGCGACATGGGAGGAAAAACTAAAACTAAACTGACGCGAAACTGAGCGAACTCTCGGTTAGTGTGCGTGTGTATTTTGTGTCTGTGTGTCTATTGATATTCGGCGGATTTAATGGTATGGGTGCGCCGTACGTACGTAGAGCCCGTTATCGGAAGAAAACGCCAAAAGCTCGCGTTCATTGCCTTTGCGAACGATTTTGACTCTCTTTCTGTCTCTTTCTGTTAGGTATCTCTCTCTCGCTCTTTCTTTACCTCTTATTCACTCTTTGTCTCTCTTGTAGATTGGGTTTGTACAAAGTAATTGATGTTATTTAATTTTGGTTTTATTTCCACTTACAAAATGTGCTTTGAGATGCAGGAGAATTTGATTTTTAATTTATCATATTTCTCGCTAATCCTAATATTTTCTTAGTATTTATTTCTATTAGTATCTTCTAGATAAAAATTCAATACAAATTCGAACTAAATAAATTTAAGAAAATCCCATATAATAAAATGAAACTTGTCTTGATAAATTTGGAAACTAGCCTTAGGTATAACATTTATACTTTATGTCACTTTATATTTTAATCGTATTTTAATTACAATCTTAAATCTCAAATAAACCATAGAATTCTTTCTTCAAAACCTTTCTCTAGTCTCTTTCTGTCTTGAACAGAAACCTTTTCTTTCTTTTTGAGTTATCATTTGTTCAGATTTCCCTATATATTTATTATTTAAGTAAGTTTTTGAAATATTGTATTACATCTCTTTACTTTCCCCCTTTATTTCCATGATCTTTAAAGGAAATCCATTTCCTAAAAATCACTTCCTTACTTAGTCTTAGTCCCAATATTGCTAACCATTTATCTTAAAAGCTTTTTTAATTATTAAATAATTATTTTATAATTGTAGTAAACCATATTCCCCATTGAAAAGTATAGTAATCTGATGGGCAATCGACCAGGTAACATATGACGAAGGAGAATCCCCTGAAAGCTCATTCTTATCGACGGCGGGGCTCAGGGCTATCGGTTTTGTTTGGCAAATCTCATTTAGATTTGCCTTTTTTCCGCCTTCTTTTTTTGTATTTTGTATTTTGTGGCTGTGTTGAACTTTGTTTGCTTGTTTTGGTTTCATTTTTGGGGAAATGGGAATGGGAATGGTGGTGAGGCGGGTCAGTTATTCTGCTGAATAAATTTTAGGAAGTACAAGCGAGTGTAGGATTTTTTTCAGGGCCCTATCTCTCTCGCTCAGGTCATCGGGCATTATTTATTGCCCCCTTCGAAGGCCGAGCGTTCAATTTTGACTTGCAAATCTCTACGACTCTCATTTGTGGCCAACAAACGAAGCCGCAAAACGAAACTGATTGACATGTTTCAGCCATAAAAACGATAAATAAATAAAATAGCAAAAAATCTATAGAAGCAATATAAACTATATTCAAGAAGATATCATTTTTATGCTGAGCCTGGCAGTTTTATTGATCGCTTCTTCTTTATTTTGTATCGAATTCAGTTAATTGGCCAAAATTGAACTCTTAACTGGGCCAGCTAGAGCGCTTTTGGCTTTGTGAAATTCTAGAAGGGTGACCGGGCATTTATCGAAAAATCTAAACTAAAAATTAAACTGACAAAAAATGTTTTTCTTGCTGAATGGAAATGTAGCAACGTTTGAGTTTTTGGTTTTCTATTTGGGATTTAGTCATGTTTTATTTGGCTTAAAAAATAGGGGAAAAAGTGATTATAGTATGTAAAGTCCAACTAATAAAAAAAATTATCTTTTAAATTTTCAAATTAAAAAAAAATAGGGTAACTGCTGGATTGAAGTCTATAACATAGTCCCAAAATAAAAAAAAAAAAATTATGTTTTAAATAGCTTAGGAAATCTGTTTTTTTACACTACAAAAAATTCCAAATTTACAAGTTGAAAAACATTTTAATTTATTTTTGAAGTTTAATATAGGCTTTGAGACATTGAAATAAGTTAAATCATAAAAGTTTCTTGTAAATTGTTATTTTAATATAACAAATAATCTAAAAATAGAATTAAAAACACTTTATGTAATGCGTTTTTCAGGCAAAATGGTGGCAATAAATAAACACGCTTGTTTTTCTTCAAAAACATGTCCCGAATACTCGAAATGTTAACAAAGAAAAGCTTTTACTAGTATTATTTCTAATTTCCTTACAATATAGTTTAGATTTAAGGCAGAATTATGTGCAATATCCAGCAACATATAGAAAGATCTGGCCTAATAGCCTCTCTATATATATTTATACATATATTTCCAACATTTTTTTCCTGAACTTTCAAGTATGTGCATACTATATATATATGCGTCTATTTGCAATGTATGTATGTGCAGAGATGACGAAATAAATAAAAAGCTTTTTTTTTGTGCGCTATTCGCTTCCTGCATTCGAGTTGCAAAAATGCAACGCTGCGTATGAGTGATCTGCTGAGCAGAAAATCACTAAATAAACGTTTAAAGCAACTAAGTATAGATATAAATATATAGATAAATAGAAATGATAATAGTAATTCCTTGCTATAACTTACCATTTCAAGCAAAAGTAATCCAATTGGCGATATATCCATTATGTATTCAGGAGGCCAGCAGCGAAAATTAATTGACTCTTTTATTGTTTTAAGTTTTCTTTGAGTTATTTTCAGATATTTGCACTTATGTTTTGTGTTGTTTTTTTTTTTTTTTTTTTGTAAACTTTCAGGCACTTGTTGAGGAGGGGGAAAAAAGGGGGGCTAGGAGGGGTGGGCTTACCCCGACCAAAAACTCTGTCAAAATTGCACCAAAAATAGTTGGCTTTATTTAATTGACATTTCTCAGGGGCATATAAAACACACTTCAACTCCGTTAATAATTATGTATTAATTTTAGAACTCTTTGTAACGCATTTTGTGGATTTCCATTTATTTCTTAACTTTGTTGCACAGAAATATTATTTGCCGGAGCAAATTGTTTAATTAGAAACGCGGCGAGACGCGATGCGATGCGACGTTGGGCGGTAGAGTGGGCGGGCGTTTGTTTTTTTTTTTCGCGACGCTACAGTTACGTTTCCACAATTGATTTTTTGTTGCAGTTTCTTGCTTGTTATTTTTGTTGTGGTGTGTTTGTAAAAAAGCGAAGGTTTTCCTGGCTGGAACGTCGTCGTCGTCGTTGCTTGGAGAATTCAGGAAAATTTGCGACTGTCCGTTACAGCTGCCAAAAGACAACTAAACAACGGCGAAACGCTTTATTTTTGCACTGCTCACTCTCACCCACACTGACTCACTTGTGGCCCGATGGCAGAGAAACAACACGCGCGGCCGCTCAAGTTCATGCTCTGAACTTCAAAGCTTCGCGGTTACCTTCATGCACTCTGCTAAAGAGAGCGGCGAACGCAAGCGTATTGTAGAGTGTGCGAGTGTGTGCGTGGGACAGAGCGAGGCTAAGAGAGTCCAGGTTGTGATTGCAATTGCAGTTTGAAAAGCTCGCTGTAGGGAGAGTGATGGAGAGCAGAGTCAGTAGAAGGAACTACAGTTGGGCTTCGGCAAGTGGGATTTATTAAGAGAATTGGAAATTTCTCGAAGAATCTTTCGGTTAATTAGGTAGGAAGGCAAAACTGGTGAGGCCGCCAATTAGAGCTGAGCTTCGTTTTGATCCTTGCCCTCGATTTACTGTTGTCAACGCCCTCCTCAGTACCAGCCCGTGTAATTCAGGTAGGCTAGGATGGCAGCTACTGGCTGCCTTCCAACTTCCCCTAGTGACTCGAGTTGATGTGCTCCGAAGTGTCGGGCTCCTTGTTTATTGAGTGCCGGGCAGTGGCACAGCAGATACTCTGGTGTCTCCTCGCTTGGCTCCTTGCAGCTTCTACTTGTGGGTTGTAGGGTAGACCCATCTTACAGGCTTGAGTGCCTATTGGCCAGTGGCCGGTGATGGTTGTCGTTACCCTCCTGATGTCCCTATTGCTCTTGGAGATCTGTTCTGCGCTTCGTTTCCTATTGAATTCTGGCCAGCATAGTTTCGATCTTCTCTGCCTTTGTCGACCAATCCGTGCTGGCTATTTGTTTGAAATGGTCATGAATTTCCGTCTGGACCGAGTTCAGTGAGATCTGGATATCTGTTGTTACTGAGTGTTCTTCTGACTCTTTTCTGGGCAGCTCGTTTCCTAGGCTATTTGTACTCTGTTGTCTTCTGCAAGTCTGTTTGGTGCCCCTTTACATTCGGCCACTAGTTTTGACGTAGTCCGTGCTGATCGCCGCCTGGTTATCTGAGTATATCCTCTCCTTGGTGATCCGGAGGCCTCGATCTAGCGAAAGTTCGGCAGCTTTCAATATCGCGAGTACCTCCGCCTGGAAAACTGTCGCTGACTCTGGAAGGTGGAAATATTCTTCCACCTTCCAGCTCTAGGCGAAGGTTCCCCTACCCCGCCGCTCATCTTTGAGCCGTCGGTGTAGAGTGATACTTCATCCGGTTCGGTTACCCTTCCTCTCTTCCAGTCTTCCCGTGTAGGGTATATAGTGGTGTATGTGTTGCCGAATCGCAGTTGGCTTGTCATGTAGTCTGTGTCTTCTGTCGTCCGATAGTTTATCTCGTTCAGAATCCTGCAGTGTCCGGTGTGGTAGTCTTTCCAGCTTTGACTTTGACCTTTAGTCGTACCGCACTTTGTGCTGCAGTGTTCCTGATGGAATGATCTATCGGTATTATGTTCAGGATGGCATTTAGCGCTGCTGCAGCGCATGATCTCAGTGCTCCCGTAGCTCCTGTGCATGCCGATATCTGTACCCTTGTGAGTTTTTGGATGTTGTATGCCCTAGATGTATGCCGCTATACCGCTATGTAAAGCCATATTGTTATTCTGGGGTGAATGCCCCAGTTCTTTCCGAACATCTTTCTACAGGAATAGAATGCTATGCTTGCTTTCTTGACTCTTTCGTTGATGTTCTGTTTCCATGAAAGTTACGCATCCAGTATCACTCCCAGATACTTTGCCTGCTGTGATATCTCTAATTCTATGCCATCTTTGGTTTTGGGAAGCTGGGGACTTTTGTTCTCCTAGTGAAAACCATTAGTTCCGTTTTACTAAGGTTTATGCCCAAGCACAAGCTTTTGCCCATGCATTGAGTTTAGTGAGTGCCCTTGTCATTCGCTGATGATGTCGGGGAATGGTCCTGAAGCGAGTAGGACGACGTCGTCTGCGTATGCTACCACTTTTACTCCTTCGCTATTAAGTGTTCTTAGTATGCCATCCATGTTTATCAGGTGGGAGGTGTGCCCCTCTTCACAAATTTTGTGTGATGAGTGCAACTCAGTTCGGCTGTTATCCTTCTGCTCGTCAGCATTGCGCCGATCCACGCTCTGATGCCTCCTTCTTCAGGATGGAATCCGCGTTTACGTTATTAAAGGCTCCTTCTATGTCCAGGAAGGTGGCCATTGCGTAGTTTTTGAAAAGTAAAGCCTTGTCTATGTATCGCACCACCTCATGTAGTGCTGTTTTAGTGGATTGGCCTTTTCTGTACGCGTGTTGCTCATTGGAAAGATTTTTCTCCGTTCTTTCTCTGATGTGGATATCAAGTATCCGTTCCGGTGTTTTTATTAGAAATGAGGTAAGGCTTATCGGCCTATAATCCTTGGCTTGGATGTTTTGGTATGAAGACTACCCTCGCTTCCTTCCATGGAAGTGGTATGTGTGCTGTTTTGATAAATGCTTGGAAGATTGCTTGCAGCCATTTTCCCGTGCATGCTTTTGTCGTTTGCAGCATTGCTGGTATTACACCGTCTGGACCTGGGCTTTTGTATTTGTCAAAGGAATCTATCGCCCAATGAATTTTTTCCATGGTGATGATCTCTTCTACTTGTAACTGCTGGTCTGCCCCCTGGCTTTCCACTATTAAGGGTTCTTCTTTTTGGTTTCCAGGGAAGTGCGTACCTATCAGGATCTCCAGTGACTCTTCAGCTGACGTACTTCCTATCCCGTCGGGTTTGTTTATAAGCGTGGGGCTTGTGTGCCCTCTTGCTATGATTTTGCTTAGCCATGTCTTTGACTCCTTCTAGCGATTCGCAGTAGCTACTCCAAGATTCTTTCTTGGCTGCGTAGATCGAGCTTTCATTCTGAGCTCGCCTAGCTCTTTGTTCCACCATGATGGGTACGTCTTCTTAGAGTATGTTAGTCTGCATGACTCTTTATAGGCTTTGATCAGAATATTTGTGAAGTCCTCGACTTCCTTATCTATTTCTTCCGGGGTAGATCGAGTCTTGATCCTTCTATCTTTGACCATTGACTGTACAATCTTTCCGTATTTGTCCCAGTCGGTGTTACAAGGGTTTCGCTTCAGCGCCGTTTCACATATGGGCATCACGATTTCCAAGAATATGTACCTGTGGTCTAAAAAAGAGTCCTGTGTAGAGACTCTTCATTTTCTTATATCTAGGACTTCTTCTCTGCCCTGAAATCCTTCCGTACTTGGAAATATGAAGGTGGGCGTGTTTCCTTTGTTACAAATAGTGACGTCACGACATATAATACTCACCCCTTTCGTTTGTCTTCTTACTTCCCCACAGTGTGTGCCTTGCTTTGGCGTCGCATCCGAGGATGAGCGTTGTCTTAGTCTCCTCGGCCCACTGCATCACCCTGATGAAAGCTTCGGGTGGTGCTGGTTCGTCGTGGGCCATATATCCAGAGGCTATTAGTATGGCTGTCCCATCCGCCGCCTTAAATCTTGCTAGTGCTAGATCTAAGTTGCTGAGATTGGGGTAGAGAAGAGCATTAAGGTTGTTTTTAATGATTATACCCGCCCTCGGCCTACCTGTCGAGTTTGTGCATAATGTTGTGTATCCTTTTATGCCCATGTCAGAGATTTGACCGTCCCTTGTCCAGGGCTCTTGTATGAGGCCGATATCGATGTCCTTCTCCCGGAGAAGGACCCCCAGACTAGCTGAAGCGTGGGAGCTGCGCTTCAGGTTGATCTGATCGGGGTGATGTTGGGGGTGCTGTCGTCGATTGCCAAGTCGTCTAACAGCTTGTTGGCGTCCTCGACTTCGTCTTTTAGAATATCGTCCGGTTCGTCTAGGAAAATCTTTTCGTTGACCTTTCTAATGCCGTACCGGACTTTATTGTGTCTGCTGCCTTAAGCTGTTCTAGGCAGCGCTGGTTGATCAAGAACAGGTATGGCTGGCTGGACTTCATTTCCCGTTCCGCTTTGAGGATGGCCAAGTCCTCCATATCGACTCCCTTGTTCATCGCTCGCAGAGTCTTGGGCACCCTTTCATGACTAGACAGCCCCTTGGGTAACCAAATGCGAGCACTGGGTCTCCTTGGGATGTCCTTGGCGGGGACCAGCTTTATGCTTATCCTCTTCCATGCGTTGCCTAGTCTGGCAACGCAATCCGCCAGGAAGTCCCGCGAGAACTCATCGTTGCACCTGATTACCCGGTGCCCTCTAACCATTTCTGAGGAGTCAAAGGAGGGTGACTGACTCGTTGGCTCGGACAGTATCTTGCCAGTTACCATCTCCGCCAACTGGGTCTCGACCTCCTCCCATTTATCCATCAGAAGGCGCCAATCATCATTGAACTCATCAACAAGTGCCATTGCGAGGCTGTCTCGGGCCACCTCGCTGAACTTTTTCGCCGGCTTGACGAATGTAGTCGGTCTCGGTGCGCCCTTTGCGTCCTTGGCTCTTTTCGGAGCACTCTCGCTCACCTCTTGTGAGCGGTTGCGCTTCGCTTGGGGAAAAACCCTTCTGGGTGCTCCTTCTCATAGCGCTCGTATTCCTCGATCACTGCAAGGAACCTGGTTTGTCTTCTATGTCGCGCGGGTCGGCTTTGCCCTCCTTTTCATTACTCGCGATTTTGGCGAGGATGAAATGGGCCTTGCTTGCTTGCGCCTTTCGTTGCTGGTGGGTCCACGGGATTGTCTTCCCGAGTTCGCCCGTCGCTTTGCCTTGGCTTGCCGCAGCTTTACATGACATTGGTTGTGTCTAAATTGGACGGAGCCAAAGTCTCATCTTCTGAGCGCAGTAGCTCCTCCTCGTCCAATTCAATCTCCGTTGATGGGTGATGGGGTTTTACATCCCTCCCTCATGTTCATAAACGCCCGCGTTGCTCGGCAGAGCGAGCGCGGCGGGTCCGAGGGGTTTGGGGCATTGAAGGAAGGCTTAACCCCTCAGCTGCGAATCTTATAGTCAGTGGGCACGGGTCGCTTTACACGCCTGACTTGAGGGGAGGCAGTTTCAAGACGTGCCCATGTCTCGGTAAGGATATGGATTCAAAGGATTATTGGGTGAGGGATTTACTGGAGGTGCCGCTCGCATTGCCCGTACCGTAGTACGTTTCCAGGAGGTACCACGCGAAGGAGCTTCTCCGAGGAGAAGGTGGTGTCTATCAAACCGATATTCACCTGCGAATCGACTTTGTGCTCCATTAGAGCCAAGGAATATTCATCAACAGTTGCCCTGCTGACTTTGCCTTGGATTGGCGCACCCTTACCACACTTGAAAAGCTGAAAGCTTTTTTATATAAAACAAATATTAAAGAATAATAAAACTCATAGCTTAAACATGGATTAAGCCCGTAAATTTTTAGAAATGGAAAGTTGTATTTAAATATATAAAAAAGAATGCTACAAATAATGAACAAGGAATTTCGGCGTTGGCAAAAATTTGTTTCCTATTTTTAGACACATTTTCAATTTATTTAGTCCTGAATGACTTACTAACTTTAATGTAAGACAAAAAAAATTATTTTAAAAGAAAAATAACTAAAGTTTTTAGTTGTAATTGTCCGTACAATAAGCCGAAAATAACTTAAAAAATAAAACAAAAATATAACAGAAATAAAAAATACTAATAATATTTCCGTACTTAAATTTACCTAGTTTGAATTAGTTAAAATCGTCCCTCTTTTCATTTGGTTTTATTTTCGTAAACCGGCTATTTATTGAACAAAACAAATGCGTACAAAAGTGATACTTGAGAGGATATCTTTGTTTCGATCCATTAATATATAAAATATACAAAGCGTGCCCGAAAAGTTCAACAAAAGATGGAGAATGGAAACCTGAGAGCTGGCAGCTCGTTGCCTATGTGGTCTTCAGCGATGTGGGTATCTTTGGCAAGCCAAATTCATCCGTTTCAATGGTGCTCTGCAAATAGGTGTTTACATATATGGTTCTACATAAAGTTGTCGTTCTTATAAGTAAACTTACCTTGCCAGGCACAATGCTATCGGCTCCAGGCTCTCGACTCGGCGCTTCCGGAGCCTTGACCACGTCATCCAAATAGCTGGTGTCATCGTCCAGGGCTATCTCATCGCCCAGGGCATCCAACTCGGCCTGTAGGTCATCGTCATCTACCTCGGGCATGCCGTAAGTGCGACCCAGAGCCTCCTGGACTTCGTCTGCCTGCTCAAACATATCAGCCATGTCGTCTTGGATGTCCTGTAAACGTAAAGGTTAAAGGTATATGTAAAATTTCCTTAATTATACAGTTCTTGTAAGCCTTTTCCATACCTCGATCTGATCAATATTGATCTTTTTGTATTCGGTCTTCATCTGCTTGACTCCATCCTTCATGGCCGCCACTGTGGCCTGAGTGTCCTTAAGGGATTGCGCGGCATAGTTGGCCTGTTCCATGTTGAACGATTGATTGCGCAGAGATTCCGCCTGCTGTTCGTAGCTAAAATATGAATATAAGTACCAATAAATTAGTGTTAAGGCATCAAAATAATAAAAAACAAGCCAGAACTGGGTCCGAAAGTCCCTTAAAATCCCATAACAGGTAAAGGAAAAACCCCAAAGTATAAAGTTTTCCCTATAATAATAATAAATATACGAGGGAGTGGCCCCAAACACCTACGCCTTCTTTTGTTTGAGCACCCGCAGCGCCTTCTGCTTCACGGAGTTCTTGGCGGGTCCTTCGCGCATTTTGGACATTTGTTCGCGGTATTTGCGCAGCTCCGTTTCCAGCTTATTGATCTTCTCCTCAATGTTTGTGGCACGGGCATCTACCTGTTTTCGAATGTGCGTTAATAAAAATCTATAATTTCTTTGTTTCTTTGCCAGATTTCCCAGACTTACCCCGGCTATGCAATCGTTTAGGTTTGGACCTGGCTCCTTGGGCTTGCCGCGACCGAAAAGGCGATTCATTCTGGTTTGTTTTGATCCTTGAAACTTTAAATTTATAGAGAAACAAGGGTTTTCCCAGCTAATTTCGTTTTATGAATTTGTTTGATGACTAATTGTCTTCTTCTTCCATCCACTGACATCAGCTGTTCTGCGAAGGCGCTTTGCAGCACTAGTAGAGCTGGAAAACAATCAATGGCACTATCGATATCTACTATCTACTATCGGAGTTTTTCAAATTTCCTAACCATCGATTGTTCTTTGGCCACTATCGATTGTTTTTAATTGATCTGTGAATTGAGGACAAATTATTATTATTTTATTAAATGTTTGACCACATGAAGTGACTTTGGATAACTTGAAAGCAAGCGGTAATGTTGGGTGACGGTGTGGTCAAATAAAAAAGTTGTAACGGAACTGCTTTTTTCCTGGGCAACGCCGGGCTAGCTCATGGATGCCTCAGGGCGGGTTCGACCCAATGCCCGCAGTCCGCACAATAAAAATACCGATATATCGGACGTCTCGGAACTACACAACTCACATCACTATAAATTTAACTCAAAAAAAAACGTAAACAAACAACTTTTTGTGGACAACTTGGACAATTGGTGGCATTGATGTTTCTGCCACGACGCTCCCACCCATCCTGTGATGCCTCCGGGTTGTTGTGGGGCATCACCCATCTCCGGCGGACCGGAGTCTATTCCAGGCGGTCTGGCGACCGGCCCATCTCCCCCAGGTAAAGTTTCTACTCAATCTTCATTTGTAATTTTAATTATTTACATATATTTCTAGATCCTTAACACTAACATGGCAGGACACTTAGGCTAACAATGCGGGTGCTTGTTCGTTCCGCTGGGACCTATTCCCGGCGAAGCCGTGACCCTAGCCAGGGATGCGCTTGCGCCAAGGCTGCAAGAACTTCAAAGAAGTCGGCGGTTCGGCGCTTTCGCCGGCAAGAATTGGCCAAAAACTGGCTGGTTACGAGAAAAGACCCCTTTTCCTACCTAGGGTCCCTACTGGAGCTCCAAAAGAAACCACAAGGGTGAGTCTGATTATCAATTTTATGCTTCAACTTCTTTTTAATTCTTCTGTTAAATTTACAGCACCTGTGTTGCACTAATCCCGGACCCGACTCCGGAAACGCGGAGAACAAAACACATAGGAACTGAGGACAAGCAAGTAAATACCAAAAACAAAAGGAATTGTGTAGCAATTATTTAATTCTAAATTTTCAGCAGGATTCGGCGCTAACTGGAGCGCGGGGAGAAGCTTCTACTCCACGGCCACGGCTCGAGAGGCCGACAAACGCCTACAAATTGCTGCCGGTCTCGGACGGCGCTGCTCGGAACGGACTCACCGGATCCGGATGGCCCAAAAATGGATTTTGGTTGATGCGGCGACTTCAGCGGTGGCTCGGTGGCTCGGCGGCGAAGTGGACACTGCTGTGTGACGTCTGGCCGGCGGCCTGTTGGCACTGGCTCTAGCGGATGTTCGCTCTCTCCAGGCACCTCCACAACGGCAGTTGCCGGCGGCAGGTAAGACAACAATTGCACAGTAAGCACCAGAAAAGAAAAATAAATTCCGTGGCCAGTGAGTATGTCACGGCCACGCTGCAAGACAAATTCCTTTTTTTATTAATTTTTCTCCACTTCTTATTTTCCCGCACTCACGTTTTCTAATTTTCTTTCCACTACTAACAAAACTAACTAACACTTGTTGCTACCGTTTTGCATGCATGCTCCTACTGTTATCTTTTTCTTCCCCTACACCGCCCTATATAGCCTCGGTCCGTTTCCCGAGTTCCGACTTAGGAACCGTTTCCTCAGTGCAACGGCCAAGGCCAAGGGTAAAAAGCCCTTTCTCTTAAGTTCCTACCCGTTACATCCTACCGTTTCGCTCATTTAAATCCCCTCCCCCTGGTCCTACCGATCCTAACCCCTATCGATATATCGATAGTCCTCCAGCCCATTCCGACTAGAAATGCAACANCACCGATCCTAACCCCTATCGATATATCGATAGTCCTCCAGCCCATTCCGACTAGAAATGCAACAAAGTTCTTTATTGTTAATTTGATGTATTACTTAAAAACATCGATGCTTCATCAATCGATGTTTCTTCAAAAACCCCTAAAACATCGATGGTGCCAAACATCGAATATTTTCCTGCTCTAAGCCCTAGTATTTTCAGTGTTCAAAATGCTGCTGTTCATCTGAAAACGTTGGATTTTGTTATCCGCCATAAGAGCTGGAAAAAAATCGATTCTCAGTGAATCGATTTTTTCGATGTTTTTGAAAATAAAATCGATTAAATCGATTAAATCGAGAAAACAAAACTTTTTTATATTTTCCTTGATTTAAATTCAGAGAAAAACCAAAACATAAATTTAGTTGCATAATCGTTCATAAAACAATAAACCAAAAATATTTTTTCATAATAAATTAAATACATTTTGTTGGCAATTACTAGTTATTAATTGATATTGATTTTTTGTATATTATTAAATTATATTTCTTATTTTATGAGGCTTTATTTTAAATAAAATTATTTAAAAATTTATTTAAAATAAAGTAACTTATACTAAACAAAATTATTTAAAATAAATAAAAAAAAAACCATATTCATTATATAAAAAACAAAAAAATCAAAATCAATTAATCTCTAGTTATTGCCAGAAAAATTAAATTAAATTGAATGAGATCAAGTGAGTGAGATCACAAAAAAACAAAAGAATCCTAAAAAAATCTAAAACTTGATTTTTATAAATAATCATTAAAACTTACCAATTTTAATTCATTTATGTTTACGGTCCTTTTCTTCTTCATAGGAGTGGATTTTATCTTGAAAATGGACTCGTCGATTAATCGATTCTTTCTAAACCAAATCGATGCATCGACCAAAATAGGAGGAATCGATTTAATCGATGTAGACATCGATTTTTTCCCAGCTCTATTCGCCATAGCTGGTCACACTGGAAGTTCGTTCGGATAACAATGTAAAATGTAGAGAGAATTCGACCCCAAAATGTAGAATGTAAAGAGTATTCGACTCCGAAATGTAGAATGTAGAATAAAGAAAAACCGCCAGATTTAGCGGCCAAATTGGCCATTAAATAATAGCTAAACTGGCAACACCGGTCACAATTTGTTGTAAATAAAAATCGGGCGGTTAAAGAACTTAGTTAATTCCGACTAATTAAGCATTTGGCAGGCGAAACAATTGTTCAAACCGAGTGCGCCGCGCTTCTGTGAATTGTAAAATGTGCGACGCGAGGAGGTGAAAACGAACGGGCGTTGCGGATTTATTCCACCTCTTTTTGAGCATCAAAAGCGAGTGCTAAAAATACAGCAAAAACAAGCGCAGCAACAAACAAATTTGCCAAGTATTAGCAAACAAAACTGCGTAAATACGGTGGACAATAAAAAAGATAATAGAAAGAAAGTGCAAACAGCCTGAAGGCAGGCGAAAATTCAATAGGCCAGCAGCAGCAGTTGCAGCTGGCCCTTTGACGTCACACTAATCAGCTGTTGGCTCGCCCGAGGAGCACCCACCGCCATGAAGTGCAAATAGTAACCTTTAACCTTTTGCCCACACACACTCTCGAGTATTTCCGCCATGGACAGCGCCATGTATTATGCCAAGGAGCGACTGGCGGCGGCCACCACGGAGGCCACGGCCGTGGCCATGAACTCCAGTTCCTCCTCCCACGCCGCGAATAGCACCGCATCGCCACGCGCCGACGACGGCGGCGTCTCCATGAACAACTTCTATCCGGCGCTGGTCCAGTGCTTCGGCATTATCATTTGCGGGTTGGTATTTTAGCTTTAAGCCCACGTTTCCATGACCGAGATTAGGTTACTTATCGATTTTGCACATATGTTGAGTGGGTTTCTTCCCCCTTAAATGCCAACTGTTTTGCCATTTAATGGAGGTAGGTTCAGGGGGTTGCAAAATTTCATCAGAGAGTTTGTTTAGTAGAATGGGAAGATCTTTCCAGTCTGATCCAGTTTTTAAGAAACCGCTGGCAGTTCACTAAAAACTTTATGATAGTTTTTAGACGCCCATAAAATCCCATAAATTGCTGCGTGGCACACTTATTGATTTTGGCTCAAGTTACCTTGAACCCTAAACTTCAATGTTAAAGAAATGAAAAACCAGATGTAGGCCTTTAGATTTTATAATAATTCAGTGTTTGAACATATTTATCTTTCTTTCTTCTGTCTTATTGTATATTTTTGCATAATTTTGGTGTGTTTTGTAAACTCTTTAAAATAGTACTTTAAGAAGGAGATCTATAAATTGAAATTGATCACCGATAAGTGATAATTCTAAAAATATATAAAAAAAACAGCTTTAAGTTATTTATTTCTTTAATATCAAGGAGAAATTGTAAAATAATACAGAAAAAAATCAAAGATGTCACTCTAAATTGAAGCACCTATCTTAATACTGTAAACCAATAAAATGAACTATAATCAATATCGTTTCTACTATCACATTGCTTATATCATATCCATTTTTCTTTATATCAGGTACATAACATACCGTATGTAGTACATATTATGTAAATATATTTATAGAGGAAATTTTTAGTTGTCCTGTATATAATTTACTTATTAGTTAGAATCGTATCAGGGTACAAGCAACGCTTCTTTGGGAGGCAGGTAACTCGCTCAATTAATTTATTATTTATTTATTTTATTATTGAAACATTTATTTACAGTTAAAATTATCACCTGAAATAACTCATAAGTTTAGACATGCTACACAAACACGCAAAAAAGGGAACACAAAACCAAAATATTATATATAATGTAAAGTACTATTTTCCTGTACGTACCAAACGATGGTTATTGTTATAATAATACAATTATCTTTAATCAACAACTGCACTATTTAATGACGAATAATATCCACTTAAGCTTCACGATTTAAGAAAAAATGCATCAAATTAAATGGCTTCCTGGAGCAGTATTTATTTCGATTGTTTTACAAAAGTCTCCTGAAAGATGTCATGTTCAAGTTAACTAAAAGTAATAATGAATCCCCTTTTTAAGCATATTTCTATTGTCTTATTTCCCAACTCAAATAGTATATCACTGATAGTTACAGCAATATAATTTCAATATTGGCACATCCCACGCAGGTCCAAACTCTAGTTTATTGTTCCACCTTATCAACTATCATTAGCTTCCCAGTGGGTACTTGTTCGTACAGTGACTAGCATTTATGACGCACACTGTCCCTTTCGTTTCAATTTCTCTGATTTGTTTCTTCAGCCACACTTATCGATTGACACTCGAATTTTATAATCTCTTTGGCAAACTGCTGTCTCACTGTCTGTGCGTCTTCCAATTGCCGATTTCAAACCCAAACACTAAACACTGAATTATCTTTAATCAGTGAAATTAATTTCTGGGTTATTTTTAGAAGGCCAATTTATGGCGATTTATTTGGGTTAAATTTTCAATGTCAGCAAGGGGAACATGTGGGTTAAAATAAACTGTTGGTTTGAACATGAAAGCAATTGCTGATTTAAAGAGGAAATCTTTCAAAAAAGGGTTCCTCCAATACCTATATAATTCTTGTTAAAGAACACCTCAAATATAAGCTAATATATGTTTAAATATATTATATTTATTCATTAAGCTTAACAGGAATGTATATTTTGTTGTTTCCAACTTTATTGCCTCGTTTGTGTTTAATTAATGCTGCAGTTCTTTGTGTAATTGCGGATGCATTGTAAAAAGTGTTATGCTAAATTTGTGATGCGGCTTTATTCACATAAATTACAAAATTTCCGATTAGTCATGAAAGTTACCTGATATATTGATTGATTACTCAGCTGCAAGGAATCTGAACTCACAAACCTTTTATTACCGGGAATCCCTATGTTTCCCTTGGGTTTTAAATATTTTCCCATGTTTTCTCGACTTTGAATAGCAATTACGATTTTATAAATTTAGCAAAAGCAATTATTTTTAATAGATATTTCACAAAAACTGAACTAATTCCTGTTAAATTGCCGTGAAGTCTCCTATTAAATTTTAAAAATATTTTAATAACAATCACAAACTTAGGGATCGGCCGCAATATGTAAATTTCCCAGCTTCCATATCAATCTTGATGTATGCATCTAAGCCGAAACTTAATTGCCAACTGGGCAATAATCGAAAGTAAAACGTAAAAACGTTTAGAGAGTGTGAGAAAACGAGAGAAAAAATTCAAAACAAAAACCGTATAGAAAATCAACAAAACAATTACAAAAGTGACCTTGCACCAAACAGTGTTTAGCATTTAAGGCCTGTAAATACACCGCAGCAACAATAACAACGAGCCACTCCACCTGAGGCAATATTTGCTCTGTACTTATATTTGCGGATTATGCAACCGCAATTACCGATTTGTCTACCGATCACCGCCAATTACTGGGGCTATATGCATGCCAAAAGTAACAAAGGGTTCACAGACAGATGCACCTACGCCGCCTCCAACTGACAACTGTTCAGTCAAATATATAATATAATAACAACAACTTAAATTTACAAAGCCGGCTGCATTTAAATGTATTACTTAACAGCTCTCTCGCTCCGTTCGTTGGCATCTGACTTTTTGAATAAAAGTGATTTAGCTTAACTCTCAACTTGGAAAATACCCCTTATTTAAGGTTATTCTTTTATTTAAGATTTGTGTTGAGCATTAAAATAAAACAAGAAATGTACTAATTATAAACGATATATTTGGAAGATCGTTTTTAGGTCTAAAGTTGTAAAATGATAACGATATAAAAATATACATATGATAAAAACTTAATTTGTTATTCGATACGTAGACTTGAGAATTAATACCCATTTTTAGTTTATAATAGTTTCTCATTTATCCCGCACTTTAAATATTAATTGCAAGATGTCAATTCCTTATAATTGTTCACTATAATTATAATTAATAAACTAACAATTAATTTAACAACTATTACAGCACATCCATCTAAAAGTAATATAAAATCCTGCCACCCTTTAATTATAGGGTAACGGCACGACAAAGATGCACATCAATCCCAGTTTTAAGTGGTGCTCGTAACGCAATTAAATTCAGCTTTACGATTTGTTATCAGATTGAAATTGTATTTAATCAGTTATTTGAGTGATGAATCTTTGTTGTGTTGTTGTTCCATCTGTGTGTGAATTTGATCAACTTGCTGTAGACTTTTAGACCGGGAATACAGCCCGATAAGAGCTTATAAATAGTATAATAACTGCATGTATCTCAGGTCTACTGAAAAGGTAAACATTTCTAATCTAGAAGCTGGCAGTTGGTTCTTTGTCTTGGGAAAATGTAAACGATTTTAATTAATTTTATTCAATCTACTTTTCATACTTAGCAGCTGCTAAAAGTGCTATTATTTCTGTCATTTAAGATTTCCCTTCGCAGTTGAAAGAACATAACAACAAGTCATAGTTCTTTTGCTCCAGTGACTAATTTATGTTTTGTTCCTCTTGACTGACTTTCTAGAACAGTTGTTTTGCTAAAGTAAGTAAATAAGGAAATATTTGTGTTGACTTTTTGAGTTACTTTAGCTTTTATACTTTTGTTCATTAAATTCTCAGGGCTTCGTAGGCCAAAACAGCTGTTAAAACTGGAAGGTCTAGGGAAATTATGGGTCATAAATTATATTTATTCATTTAGGCTTCAAATATAGGTATTTAAAAACACTTTAGCTTAACTTGTGCAGTTAAAAAGTCTATTAAGCCTAGTTTTTAATTTATTTAAAGGTCAAATAATATTATTATAATAAATCAGTGAGTTCAGATATTCAGGCTAATAGATATTGGTGAATTAGAGCTATAAATAAAATAAGAAATCCTTGTTCTTTATTCTATTTGTAGGGTATTTCTGTGTTCCACTCTTCCCTTCACTTGAACTCCTATGTAGACCCTCTTATCAGTTATGTCTTGTAACCACTTCAAGAACCCATTGCTTTTACACACTATAACTCAATATAACTTAGCAAACATAGATAATGTTCACAAGTGCTTCACAAGCATTTCTAAGAAAAAGCTTTTGCACGATCTTTATATATATTCTGTGACACATGGTTTTCCCCAGAACTCTGAAGATGAACTTAAACAATACATGACCCGCGCATCTTCCGGAGATAACAGAGATAAGACATTTTTTGCAGGTACTTCCCTACAATAAAATCGAAAACATCAGCCATAAATCCCGCTCGTAAAGGCCTGTAATAAATCCGATTGAGTCATACAGAAAGGTCGCTCAACTAGTTCCCGAGCCAAGCCAGAGGGGAAGTACACCCTACTCCAGATTACCAGACAAGCCGACAGACAGACTGAAATATATATAAATTAAGTTGTCGCGACGAGAAATACAAATAAGACTCGCGCGAAAATAAACATAAAAAACGTTTACAAATCGCCGTGTTGTGTTGGCCAAGTGACAGACCGAAATGGAACTGGTTTACCAGGGGATCACGTGCGGCTCTGGTGATTGTTTTTTATATTTACAATATGCATAATACGGCGATTAAGAGTTTCCGGCTTTGTTAGCACTTAAAATAAATAGGGGGCGTGGCCGGACAGAGACACGCCCTAACAACCCGATTACTCGAGTAATTTTCTCCATTTTTGTCACTTCTAATTGCAGTTACATTGCCGGCCGCTTCAAGATCATCAGCAATGCGGAAACCAAGGGACTGGGTACCTTTGTGGGTACTTTCGCTCTGCCCTCGTTGATCTTCCTGTCGCTGGTGGAGCTCAACTGGAATGCCGTCAACTGGAGTTTCCTTCTGGCCATGCTGGTGTCCAAAGCAGTGGTGTTTTTCTCGGTGCTGATCATCTCTTTGCTGGTGGCCAGGCCTCTAAACTATGCCAGGGGTGGCTTAATGGCTATATTCTGTACTCAGAGCAATGATTTTGCTATAGGTTATCCCATAGGTGAGTTGGGGAGGGGTTAAAGCCATATATCTTATATTTAAGTTCCTTTGCCAAAAAGGATATTTTTATCATTGAATTATAATTGATTCTTTGATTAACTTCCAGTCATGGCTCTTTACAAGGATGTGCACCCGGAATATGCCTCGTATCTGTACCTGATGGCTCCCATTTCGCTGGCCATACTTAATCCCATAGGCTTGGTGCTCATGGAGATCTCCAAGATTGTCAAGAATAAAGAAGAAGTGGTAAGTATTTGAATATAAATATCTTAACAAGATAAGTATCTAATTTCTAAACCCTTTTCAGACCCGCAATCCACCACTCTGCCCGGAAACCTGTCCCGCCGAGCAGATGGCCAAACGCAATCGTTGTCTGGGCGAGCGTTCAATTCTGGTATTCAACACCATTGTGGCGTTGTTCTTCAATCCTCTGCTGCTCATGACTCTGCTGGGTGTAGCTGGTGGCTTCCTCTTTCCCCACGGTCTGCCAGAAATGGTGTCAAGCACTCTGCGAACCCTAGGACAGAGTTTCTCCGCCACAGCCTTGTTCCTGCTTGGTCTAAAAATCGTAGGAGGAACGGGATCAGAGCGCAAGAGCACTGGGTTCCTCTTACCCGGTGTTCTCATACTGGTTAAGATGTGAGTTTCACGCATTCAAATTCGTTTTATTTTGCAAGTCAATGAGAGAGCACTTTCCCTTGACAGACTGGTGCTTCCGCTGGTCATCCGTCAGACGGTTAACATTATGCAGTCTGGCCAGAACTTCAATGACACTACAGAGCTGAGCACCTTTGGCTTTCTCTACGGCACCTTCCCAGCTGCCCCCGGGGCCTTTGTCATTGCCACGCAGTACAACATGGAGGTGGAATTGGTAAGTGGGAATGGAATGAATGAATGGCATGAAAGTCAATCTGGTGACTCCATTAATTATATATTCTTTTTCTCTATTTGTTTAGGTTGCTCGCAGCATGGTTTTTTGCACGTTCATCTCGGCTCCGCTGATGTTTATCTCAGCGAAAATGATCTCGCTGACGAATCTGAAGCCCCTGGATTATCTGCACGAGCTGGATGCCTTTTCGTTTGACATCAGCGTGGCTGGAGCGGCGGCCTGTTGCTGTATGTTAGCCCTGTTGATTGTTACCAAGCGGTTTAAGCGTATGCCGCAGAGGATTACCTTTTGTCTGGTGCTGTCGCAGGTGAGGGATTGAGGGGTATACCTTCTGGTTTTTCTTATATTAATCTGGTTTTTTGTTCAGCTTATGTGCTGCATAGGCGTTATACTGTGGTCCAAGATGGAGCATGTTCACCGCTGGCCCTTGTATCTGCAGTTTTTCCTCTTCAACATTGGCACTTATAGCACTCGCCTGTGGACGGGTCTTTTGGCAATTTCCCTGCTCTTCCTACAGTGTCGCAGCTTGTGTTTTGTGCTGAAACTGTGGCCCTATATGGTAAATGTTTATATTTACTCAATTACAAGTTGTTTCTCATTTAAATATTTTATTTATTTGCTTTTAGTTGGTATTTGCTTGGGGTGTCCCAGCCTTAATTTCGGGTCTTTTGGTGGCCTTCGATTCGAATGTGATGTCGGGAGAGAAGCACCATCCCAGTTTTCAGTATGGCAATGCCCAGGCTGCCATTTCGGTGTTCATGCTTGTGATGTGCTTTATAGGTAAGTGGGAGTATTTAATTTAATAAGAATATGCTTCAAATATGATGAAAAACTATATGCATTTGAAGAGTTAATTAAAGACCAAAGATAAATTTATTTAAAGAGTTATTTAACTCGATCTTAAGTTTGTCAGGTCATAAAATGATGCTTGTAAAGTTTTCAATCTGATCTAAACTGCATTTTCTCCATTATTTAGTCATTCTTTATTTTCTGATAATATATCTAATTTCTCTTCTAAATTACAGTCACTGTGGGTTGCTTGGTGCTGCATCAGCGTTATAAGAAACGCTATGAAAAATACATGACTTATGCACGTGAGTTGTCCAATCCGGAGTCGGGTAGGTTAACATAAGAAAATAATTATTATGTAAACTAAACAATAAACAATTCCGACAGAATCTTCCGACTTGCACTCAACCATTTCCACCACCAATTTGCTGAGCCAAACGGATCATGCCTCCATTCGGCAGAGTGTACGCACTACCTCTTATTCCTCCTCTTCGGACGATGATGAAATGATACCAACAGCTGCGGGATTGCCAGCGAGCAGGAATAGTGCAGGAGCAGGATCTGGAGGAAGTGGCGCCGGCGGCGGTGGTTGTGGTTCAGGCAATGGAACTTGCTGCTCAGGTGGTGGTTCGGTGACTACACCCTCAACTACAAGCACTGTGGTTGTGGACATTGAGGATCTGTTGAACCGAACACGTCAGCGGGCCAACAAGGATCTGGATAAGATAGAGGCGGCACCGCGCACAGAAGAGTGAGTTGTACTTTGTAAACTATTAAATAAGCAGATATTTAATATGAATATCTAATATTTCTCACAGAATTCGCAACCAAATGTGCAGCGCCTCCTTCAACTGCGGTCCCAGTACCTCACGACAGAGCTGTCAGACCATAATCGAACGCTATGAGGATCAAAATCGGCGAGGACTTGAGCCTTTGGAACACACCAGCGACACTGATGAGCATCAGACCCTGAAGCATACAGTCCTTCTAATTATCCTCCTCTGCTCCATGTTTGTGGGCCTGGCTGTGTCCATTTGGACGCTGGTTATGGAGGGCATGTCGGGCATATATCTGGAGCTGAGTTTCCTCGATGCCTTCCTTAACTTTGGTCAGGGTTTGATTGTGTTGGCTGTGTTTATAACCGACATGGGTGAACTGCTAATGCCTGTGGTGAAGATATGGCGCAAGTTGTGGTGAGTTTGGGTGTTGATTTTTCTTGATATTAAATAAATTTGTATGTCTAATAATGTTATTTGTTAATAGGTATGGAGCCAATGTGGTGAGTCTACCCCATTGGTCAAATGTTCGACCGGAAACCAAGCATATTTGCGAACAGTTCCGCAATCATCACTTGGAGAACTGCAAGAAGGACATTGCCAAGGACAGAAGGTGGGTTTTGAGAGTTTGTATTAGCTTAGAGAATATTTCCCTTTTAGGAAGTTATGTTTAGTTATATTTTTCTTTTCAAAAACAACTCCTTTCTGCCTTAGAAACTTAAGCAGCATTAGGAATAATCTTAATTAATGATGTTTTCTTAAGTTAAGTAAGTATGGCGAGTGAGTTTTTAATCATCTATTCAGTTAGAAAGAGAGATGGCGAAAAAAAATAATACATCGATACCGTATTGATGTTTTATATGATAATTGATAACAAATCGATACTTTAGCATTGCTATAACTATACATTTTCATTTTATGTTATATATCTGACAAATATATTTGTAAACCGAAACAAAGGAATTAAGAAATATTTTTTCTGTTATATAAATTACAATTTGTTCGATATATTTGAAACGATTAATTATCGATATACAGTGCTAGTTATAGCCGAGCGTTTTCTTTAATTTATATCAGCACCTTTGCAGCTTTTACTCCATTTCCATATTAAGCTTGAGGGTGCCTTGGGTTTTATATAAATATATAATAAAATATCTATACATTTTTTCAGATGGCGCATACGAGTGTATCGCAAGGTGTTCTATGGCAGCGAGTTCGTGAGCTGGTTGATCGAGGTGGGCCTGTCGAAGGATCGCATGGAGGCTGTGCATTATGCCCGACACCTGGTCGATGGACGGGTGCTGCGGCACATCAACAACGTGTATCATTTCGAGGATAAGCTGCTGCTATATAATTTCTGCAGTCGCATCTAGAGAGGCCGCCAACAAAGATGAAGCAACTACGCCAAATTTAGTTTCAATCGATTTCCTGTTTAGTTTTTCCATGTACTATATTTGTATGTAATTTTTGACTGCTGTGATTGTTCGCCAAACAAACACACACACATTACAGCCAAATGTGTCTGTGTGTGTTTGAGCGATTGTGTGGGAGGGATGAGGATGAGCTAGTGAATTTTTGTTTATAATATTGTCCAAGTAATTTGCTTGGTTTATTTGTTTTAAATGTTTATCACTAAGAGTAGTTGACTCAGCTAACAGCTTGGGCTTTTATATATAGTGCAATATATATATATATTGAAATAGAAATACTGAAAGAAAGTTTCCTAATTATGCTAAACAAAAATTCTGTGTCACAATTTAAAAAATCCAATATAGAGAAAACTGTGCATAAAACGCTATAAACGAATATAACTATATATGTATACAGAACACTTAGGATAGTAAACATCCATGAATAAATATATATATATACAAGCTTATATACCTCAAAACAGAAACATCAACCATGCATTTGTGTCGTTTGTTTCGATTTCTGCCTTAATTTGCATTTGTTTTTCTTTCATCCACAGCCTATGCCCCGCGTCGAATCTTTCTTTCAGCTTTTTTACCCTTTGGACTTCCACGCGTCGTCGTTCTGCGTGTCTGAAATAATAATACCCCTTAATTTCGGACACCCGGCAAAAAGTCTACTATTAATTGTTCGTTCCCCCGCCTTTTAATATTCTGTTGACAATGCTTATAGATATTTTTTTGTTTTTGGTATGCGCCTGTCTCCCATAAAGACATTCTCGGAGTCTTGGGTATCAAGATCCATTCAATTGAAGTTCTTGTTTGTTTGTTTGTTTGTTATGCAAAATTCAAGGCGTTGCCAAATGCACTTACTGTCCGACGACACACTGTCCACAAAAAGTCTGGGTTCAAGGCAAGTAGTCATCCCATTGAATTGCATTTTTAATAACTTGAGCTTGGGCTTAAGTTCCTGCTGTTCTAATGGGCCATTAAAACGTGGGAAATATCGGGGACTTAATAGAGTCACAAGGTCTTTGCAATTCCATTTCCAAACGACCCGGAGCTATATATCAACTGCAGAGTGCAGAAAGTGAGTCATTAGGGCCGGCTGGCCTTGGGTAAAAGCTAGACACCGGATAGTGACATTGAAGATTAATTTTTGGGCAAGGAAGTATACTCTTTAAATATTTAAAAAATACTTTTTAAGAATCCGAACAACTTTAGTGTTTTCAATATTTTATAATGCTGAAAACTTTAAATCATGGAGTTTAGGATCTCTATTTGAATTAGGATTCCATTAATATTAGTTTCATGTTTTTCATGAGTTTTGGACACGGGTAGTACTTTAAATATTATTTTTAAGCTATATTAAAATAAAGATGGTGCCTCATCCAAGAGAACGAGAAAATGTTAACCATTTTAAATATTTTCAAAGGTCAGAAAGATTTCAACTTATTATTATAAAGGTCTTTGTCAACGTTTGGTTTAAAAACAATACTTAATAAATTTTTTTTAATAGATAAACATTTGCTTCAATTTTATAGAAATCAAAGCCACTCCTTTTACCATAAATATCAAAAAAGAATATAATAATAAATAATAAACATTAATCAAAACGTAAACAATAATTATTATATGTGTAGTTATCATCATAAATCGATAATTTTCCATATACCCCTTTATATAGAGTATATATATTTCCCATGTTTATATAGACACTTACAAGGAATAGTGAAATAGTCACTAGCTTTCACACCCTTATCTTTTATTGACATACTGCAGTTCCGGGGCGTATCAGGAAACTGAGGCAGGGGAGTCATAGACACTTACAAACTGATTTGTCAGATTAAATACAGTACTCCCGATATTCCATAAGTAAGGTAAAAAAACGTAACGATATGGCCAGTTTATAAAGTCTGTCATGACCTCATGCTCATTCCCTTCAGTTGGCCACAATCCTGGCCCCATTAATCAGCCGCTTTATGTCTGGCCAAGTGCGGCGTGAATATGAGTGCAAATAGTGCGTTATTATTTATTCATTTAATTTTGCAAACGTATTGTACAAAGGACCAAATCTCCTGGGGTTAGAAGCCAGAGGTCAGTCAACCCTAGAGTTTCCCAAAAATAAAGGAAAAGTACAATTTTTATTTGTCGCTACCATCGTCATTCACCACCCCACGCAGCGGAAGGACGAGAAATATATGGGCTGCTGTCAACGTTGCTTTCGGGGCATCCAATTTCAGGCCGACACAATTAATAGACACCAAAAACAAATTCTGTTAAGGAATAACAAGGATGTCGAGAGGGAGTAGAGGTGACCAGAAACTGATACAAAAATAAGATAGATTTAAAAAAGGAGGTAGGAAACAGTTAAAATATAAATATACATTATGGGAAAACCTTTTTCTGAAATACAATCGTTTTTATGGGGTACAATAAATTTTATTTACTTAATTGGATTGATATTTAACATACTTTACAATGAAAAATTTACATTAAGGAGCCTTTACAACAAATTTTCATCATACAAAAATAGTCAAAGACTTAACACAGTAAATTGTCTGAAATATTTCTTTTTTAAATATTATCAAAATTCAACACATTAAATTTATACAAATTATAAATCTATTGCAATATAATTCATTGAAATATATTTATGAAATCTAACTAAATCTAAAAGAAGTATGTAATATTTACAGTCTCAAAATTATCCTTTCTAAAATCCCTTTATCAAAATTCCCCATCTATCCTTAAAAACGACAAATAGACAGCACTTTTCCAAAAGGACACTTAATTTGGTTGGAAACATTCCACATTTTGTTTCGTGTTTATTGTTGCCTTTCGGCAGAATTAACTAAAAATAGTCCTAGCCGCATGACGTCTGATAAGGCCTTCGGGATGAAGTGTGGTCCTGGGATGATGAGATACTTCATCCTCAATTTCGCGCCAACAAGGACGACGTCAGCACACCGCACCGCCTAGCCGCAGGCTCGTTAATTCTATCTCATTGGTAGATGTAGCATTTAATTTCAAGTTGCTCATACGCCCCGTTGTCGCCACATCGCCGCCGCATTGTCGATAGCCGGTTTCCGTTTTGGTTTTTGCCGAATCGATAATTCCCCATTTCAAATGCAAGTATGCGAGGCTTTCATCTTGGGCATCGCAAATGTACTTACTTAATTTCCCAGTTATTTTACAATATACTTTTTAAACGAGTCATTAATATGATTTTCTCTTCGATAATCTTTGTTTTGATTTTCTTTTGAAAAATTGGCTCTGAAAGTGTTTATTGAAATTACTATTCGGTAACGAATTCAAATTACCAAAAGGAAAAAAATTATAATTGTTAATTTTGGCCAGAACGCCGAAAGCTCAATCAAAAAGCATTGCGAAAGAAAGTTAAGTCATAAGAATATAGAAATACTCTTGCATTTAATTCAAAAGAGAGAAGATTTAATATTTCATATAGGTATTTATTTCATACTTTTAAATTTCGGAAAGATGCTTCGTTTTTAAATATTCTGAAGTTTTAAAATGTTCAATCAACCTCTAAGTAGTATAAATATTCACAAGAAAACATTAACTTCATTTTTGAGCAAAAAGGTGGCTAGTAACTAATATATGTTTATAAAAAATCCCATTTAGAAAATTATTCTAAAATCTTCGTTCTTCATTCTGATAACAAAATATTTTTCATTGATCTTAAAATAATTGACTGAATGTGTAAGTTCACATTGTAAATTCTGGGTAAAATCCATGATCAAAGTTCCTTTATAAACATAAAATATTGTAAGGAATGTTATAAAAAGCAAGAAGATTTTTGTAACCTTAGTTACTAGCATTTACAAAATACTACTACTTTTTTAAACACCTTTCGTTACAGACATATTTAATAAAACTTTTTAAAACAGTAATAATAATTTAATTTAAAGGTGCTAAGGTTAATTTTTAAATCCCAAGTATATGCTTATCTTCTGAACTATATAGAAATCTCCTTATTTTTGGTGTTCCCCTTAATTTTAAGGGTATAAAAACATTAAAATTTGTCTTGCTATGCCGAACGTTCAGACACACGTTCACCGGCACTGGCACGAGCTGTGCATTTCTATGGGGTGCTGGCTCACGGGGTGCTCGTGCGCGGAACAGGGGTATATAAATATATATATACATATATAAATGCTATATCCGACCACCAACAGCGAAGAAGCAGCCGAAGCCGCACGCACGAGCCGCCGCCTTCCGATCCCAGAGCCGAGCACGAGTGGCCAACTGTTGAGCGACGGCGTCCAAGGAGCCAAAGCCCCGGAGCCGCCGCCACCACCACCCCCACTTCTATATAGAGCTTATATAGCTTGGAGCTATCGGCGAGCAGCAGCAGCAGCAGCAGCAGCAGCGGCAGTAGCAGCAGCCGACGCCAAACTAGCAACACTCATTCTAAATCGACGCCTTGCTGACTGCAGACGGGCTCCTCGCACTCGAATCGTACCCATATATATCGCATCGGTCGGTTAATCCAGCGGCGAACACCGCTCTAATCATTAATTAAGTGTCTTAGTGTCTTGAGGAAAATAGTATATGCAACCGATTTGGTTATCGAAACGAGTTTCCAGCTGCCAGTCAATATGTGGTCTCTGCAGCAGGCTCATTTGTGAAAAATAAAAAAAATAGAGAGAGAGAAAAATAAAATAAACGAAGCTGAGATACATTTTCACCTGTTGCAATCAAGTGTAATTACCATGGAAGCCTCCACCACACCTGTGCTGGACCTGCTGCTGAGGCCACAGAATGGCACATCCTCCACTGTCACCAAGGCTCTCTATGCGAATCGGAATCGTTTGATCTTCAGCACCATTGTCATGGGTCTGGGGGTGTTCGGCAACTCGCTGGCTCTGGTTATTTTGGCGCGCAAAAAGCACAACAAGAACAGCAAGTACACGCTCATGTTGCGGTAAGTCCAACTGTACATCGAAAAAAATAATTAAAATGCGTAGAAATAAAATTACACGGGATTTTTTATAAGGTTATGACACTGCTTTGCAAAGTAGTTAATGGTGTGACCGAATCAAGAAAACAGTTAAGAAAAGACAACACTTTCTACATTCCACGGAAGCCAAAAAGTTGAGTTTTTGAATACCCAACAGATTATAGAGTTATGACACTGTATTGTAAGATTTGTAAAAGTACGACCAAACAAAGCAAAGAAGTGATTCTGTCTATATTCTAATTAAGCCATCAAAATAACATTCTAATGCCATATTCCCACAAGCTAAGCTACCAAAAATCCTAAAAAATCTTGTGTCATATTTAAAAATTAAGTGTTGTCTGTCTCATTAAAATCTCAATAATTCAATTCAAAATCAAAATCAAATGCCAACAACCCATTATTCTATATTTAAGCTCGCTATCTAACAAGTTTATTTTCTTTTCAACAATTGCATTACACAGAAAATATGACAAAATGTCCAAATAAAATTTTTATATCCCGTCAAGGTTCCTTAGTAAATTGTAAGTTTTTACTTAAGGTGTAACAAACACGAAAATAGCTATGACTTAATAAATGCAATTGCAAAAAAAAAAAGAAATAAGTTAGAAAGACTTACTCAAAACTTATATTTTGCTCAAATTTATGTAGTGTTATTTTTCAGATCTGTTGCTTTATTATTTAAATAATGATAATGAAAAGAAATACATTAATGAAAAGAATCTTAAAATCTTCTTAAATCAGAATTTCCCAACTTAAACTTTATTTTAATATTTCCTATAATTTTTCTTAGTGTAAAACTAGCTACTCATTTTATGCACTTAATGTTTGTGACTGTTTGCGGCCAGTTCATGGCTATGTAAGTTTGTTCAACTCCCCACAGCGGCCAGTCTATAGTGTTCGATTGATTACATATATGCCTATGCGGACCCCGATTTGCATAGTTTGAATTGTTTTGTTTGGTTTTCTTTTGCGTATCTTATCAGAGGTTATTTATTATGTGTTTCCATGTGCTTTAACTGAGAGATTTTGGCCATATTTGCGTCTGTTTTGGCCAGTCTTATCGTTAGTGTGGGAATGCAACCAATGCGAGTGCATTAAAAGCTTAACTGTGTAACTGAAGACAGGAGATTGCAGCTTGGAAAAAAGTAATAAATATATATATTTTATGAGGAATTACATTCACAATTTGGAAAGGCAGTATTTTGTATAAGCTTTGCATATTCAGTTTGTTAAAAGTACTTAGTTTTGTTATAGAAAGTTGGGATATAAGTAATTAATAAAATTGCAACCTACATATGTATATGTTATAAAATATATAAAATAAAGTCTTAACCGTCTTAAAAAATATGTTTTAAAAAGTTATAAATTAGACAGATAAATATGTGTACATAAACTTGAAAGTTGATTCCTCTTAATTTTCCTGATTCGGAACTTTAAGAGAAAAAAGTCATATTAAAATTTATCTTAGTTCATATTTAAACTGAAACACATAATTTCAAAAAATATTCCCTGCAACTCACATCAATTTTCTGATAAATCAAATACAGTAAATGTATTCCCCAGTATTTACACAGAATATTTATCACAATTTATTTGCAATTTATCAGCATAGCCCCCATAAGGCCGTTTCACTGAACATAATTCCAATTTGTTCCCTTTTATTTTTTGCTGAGACACCGCTGCGTATGCGTAATATGCGTAAATTGCCGTCGACAGCAAAAATTTCGAGCCATCAAGGGAGTCAGAAAGAAATTAAACCAAATGCCACTCGGAACGTGATGCCTCCTTTTGGCACTTGAAGGAGAAGGAGGGCATAGAGCCCTTTGATCTGTAATTTGATTGATTGAACCAGCTCGGTGATTGGCACTCAATAAATCAGGGCAGCAAACCCAATGACATCACACCCGCTTCCCAGGAACCGGAATAAAAATGCCAATATATGAATTTCCCTGCTCACATCACCCAAAGAACAAACAATGAGTTTTGCTATTAGAAGTACACATGAACACAACAAGTCAACAACAAGGTTCCCCTCCCTCTCTCTTTCATACTGCAATTTTTAGAAAAGTCAATTCATGCGCTGTAATGAACAGTTTTGGGGTAGCTTTTCGTTTACAATATGCACCATAAACTGAAATTTTAATAGTTTTTGCATCAGCAACAAGTGCAAAGGTATATACAGCGGGAAACCCCCTTCCATCATAGATTATCCCCACCCAAACGGGCCGCCTATCCCATTTTATTTTTATTCCAGGCAGGCGGCGCATTTCTATTTTATTTATTTTTTCATTACAAGAAAGACATATACTCACATCTCTCTGTTGGATGAGACAAATGAGTTTCCTGTGTCAACTGCGCCCTGAAAAAAAAAACAATCAAAGCGAGACACAAACATTTCGCCCACAGATGACATTTTTTATGAACCCAATAAAATGGAAATACTTAATCAAACTCACTATTGACAGAGGCATATATTTGAGGGTGTTAATAGGAAATGTCGCCTAGGTTTTTAGATATATTCAGGATTGGTTTATATTTAATGTTTAATTATAACTTAGTGGGAATTTAATAAAAAAAAGTGAGTTAAAAATGCTTAACTTAACTAAGATACTTTAATGTTTGTGAATTTGAACACATTTTCTTATCCAATTAAAGGTTTATTGCAATATTTAAAGTATAAATCAAAATGTTATAGATAACACTCTAATCTTTATATAATAATTAATAAATATATAAATATTCCCAGAGCTCTATAAATACTTATTTATGTACCTATTAAAATTTTTTCACATTGAATTTAATTTATAAATTATTTATTCTCCATTCGAATTGCATATTAATTCATAAATATAAATGAATTGAAATAAAGTATTTATTAAGAATATTTTAGGCATAGCTCATATTGAAAATTCTTTTTTTACAAAAGATATCCATATAATATTAATGGCTTTTTATTTATTATCTGAATTATACATTTAACTTTTTGACGGCAAGTCAATTGAAATTGTTTAATGTTCCGATCACGTCCCGAGTGGCCCAAAACGGTTGGTTGTTTCAGCCATATGGGGACAGCTTTTTGAGCTGTATAATTAAAAGTTCCGCCTTATCAAAGTGCCAATTAATTGCAAACCGAAATGTTATTACAAACCTTACTATACTTTATACATTAAAGAGCCAAGAACATTGGGTGGGCGTTAATGGAGTGTAAGTTTTTTATTATCCCATTTACGAGGCCCCGAAATGAAATAAAGCCTAAGCCATCCTGAATTTATGGGATGCTCGTGCCTGTCTAATTTCCACCCACTCTTTTTTCGTATTTTTTTCTAGATGCCTGGCCACCAATAATCTGCTGGCTCTGCTGGGGATGCTGACCACGTCGGTGCTGAAGTACAACCTTTCCGAGGAGGTCCATCAGTCCTTTATGCGACTGGACTGCGTGGGTCATGTGGTGTGGCGGTTCTTTGGCCTCAGCTCGGGCTGTATAGCGGCTGTGATGGCTGCCGAAAGGTGGATGGCCCTGGCAAGGCCCTTTATTTACCACAAGGTATGTCTATAGTATGGCGTATAGCTTTGGGTCATTAAGCCCGAATAAAAATTGAAAACCTTGTGAGGGTCATTAGATCGCTTAGCAGAACCCTTGCCATTGGGGGTGGAAAAGAATTTGCTGTGAATTCGAAATCAATAGAAATGGCTTTTAAAAGTATGCTATTATATCTTAGCGCTTAAAAATATGCATAGGAAGGAAAGCTACAGTTGAAACTGAACTGAAAACCATAAATCTAACAAAGCAAAATCTTGCTTGACATCTTGACAGTGTTACTAAACATAAGTATTTCTAGGAACATTTTCGTACTAATAATTTAATAAATAATAAATAGCAACTTGTTTTTATACAATTTTTTTTTTTTACATTTTAACACTAAGTATTATAATTTAATTTATAATCATATTTTGATACCCTTGCAGGGTACTATAATAAGCCTGTAGAGAACTAAAGGATTCGCTTTCGACCTTATAAATAATATATACATTCTTGTTTAGCATTAACAGCCGATTTGATCTAGTGATGTTTGTCCGAAAAAAGTTATACTCAATTTTTTTTCGACATTTTATAAGGGTTACATTGTTAAAATTGTCAAAAATTCGCAGACTTTAATTAAAAAAAATGTAAATTTGTTATGTAGGTTTTTTACCTAATAAAAACCAGCATAGAAGTTTTCCAAATTAAAATTAATGCTTTTTTGGCTTATGATCGATGATCGATTTTCCTGCAAGGGTATACAATCATTGGCTTCCCGAAGTTAGCTTTCTTTCTTGTTTTGTATATAATTATATAATTTCTATACAAATATTGCGTTTTATATCATCCGCAGCACATCACCTACGAACTGATACGCAAAAGCATCAACAGCATACTGATTGCTGCTGTAGTCATCACGTTTCTGCCATTTGCAGGCTTTGGAGCCTACATCGATGAATCCAATCCGGAACAGCTCAGGTGCATACGTTATCGCGATGCCCAGGGCACATGGAACAAGGCCTACGCAGTGCTCTTCATGATCTTTGGTAGCCCCTAAAATACTGCTTTTATTCCTGACTGATCTTATAAGCCATATCTTGACCCCTATTAGGAACTCTTCTCTGCATCGTGATTGTGGCTTGCAATCTCTTCGTTGCGCATACTTTGCTCTGTGTGATTGGCAAGAGTCGCACGGCCAAGCGGCACATGACCTACGATCTGGTGTCCAGGGATAAGTCCAGTGTACAGATCGATCCGGAGAGCAGTAGTGCCACCACGCTCTACCAGACGCAGCTCAGTTCTGGCAGTGGAGGAAGTGGTAGCCATCGCGGGGCTCAACCTAGCAGACATTACAGGCAGAGCGTCAGCGTGACCATGGCAGCAACGGAATCCTCACCGGTGGAGATCAAGTTTGCCAAGTTGATGGCGTTCCTTAGCATCTCCTTTGTCATATGCTGGATGCCACAGATGGTGAGCTAAAAACATAAATACACTTTCTATTTTATAATTTTCTTAAATAATTTGACCCAGATCGCCATCCCCTTGGCCATTGCCCCGAATCGGGTGCCCTCATCGAATCGTTTCTTCCTCATCGCCGATGTCCTGACGGCCTTGCACTTCACCTCGGATCCTTATGTCTATGTCCTGAGCCGCTCCAAGTCTATCAACTGGTCCCTGTTGGGCTGCATCAAGCGTTGGCGTAGTGGCTGGCGACCGGGTGGTCTGCGTCGCTCCCAGAGCGATCAGAGCCGCATGCGCACCACGATGACGGAGGCCAATACTCTGGACTTTAACTGAGAGTCCCCGTTCCGCTCGATTCTCATGCTAACGCACCCAAGTACTTAACAGCAGGGCGAATCCTCTCTCTCTCTCTCCCTCTCTCCCCAGAGAGCGGAATCAGCGCCTCCTAGTCTAGTAAGCTGTATATAATATATCCTACTTTGTATTACCATATCAAGCTTTCCCCACATGCTCAGCTCACATAATCTCAGAATCCAAGTGGCGACTTTTAGTGTTAAATATATATCTGCATATTCGTGTAAATAAAGTGTCTATGGCAAGATTATAATGGGTTTCTATATATAGTAAATTTTTAAGTATAATGGTAAATATATAAACTTCAGAGTTTTAAATTTTAATAATTACATATTTTACATATGTACCATAACATCCCTGCTAGTACATGTTCTTAAATCCTTCATAAATCATTACGTGTCCTAAACAAATATTATTAAGTGTTAGTACAGGTTCTAAGAACCTTGTAAAAACCATACCCTTAACTCAGAAGAGAACACTCCATTTTGTTTGTTTTACAACTACGTTTTGTTTTATTGTTTATTTTAAAATTTAGATGATTACATAAGTTGAATGGTTGGCTGGTGTGTCGCGGTAGGGTGGTATGTAGTGCTGGAAGGGGAGCTTGGAATTGGGATTATATTTTGAATTGGGGATTGTGCTCAGTTTAGTTGGTATGGAAATCAATTCAATCAACTTGTTTGTTGTGCCGTCCTCCTTCCTCGTCACAGTATCAGTGTCCAGTTTTAAGAATTCGTCTTGGATTACAATGTGTTCAACTGTCTCATCGCTGGACGACGATTGCGTAAAGTTTCATTTGTTTTCTTGTTGGTTTTTTTTTATGCAAATCGGGATGCAAATGTCAGATTGTGAACAGAGGAAGATTGGGTTCATCAACCATCTCCCTCTTTCTGGGCATGTTGGGTATGTATGTATTTATATTTTTAAATCTTGCGTAGAGTTTAAGTTTTGTTTTAGGTTTAAATTACGTTCTTACGAAGCCGTTTCCGGTTTCGAATCTAAATTAGTAGCGATTGTAACGGCCGCGTGCACGTTGTCGCTGCGGCGTAGCCTTTGGCCCGGCAGCAGCTCGGGCGGGCGTTGCCTTCTTGGCCGGCGAGGGGGAAGCATCTGGTGTCGCAGCTGAAGGTGTGGCAGCAGCGGCGGCGGCGGCGGTAGCAGCAGCGGCAGCGGCTGCAGTCTTGGTTGGTGTCTTGGGCACGGCAGCCGGCTTGGCGGCGGGAGTTGGCTCTGGTGCTGGCTCCGGTTCGGCTTCAGCTTCGGCCTCTTGTTCCTCCTCTTCCTGGGCCTCCATCTCCTCCTCGCCATTGTCCTGGCCGGCATCCTCCTCACCCTCACCTTCGGCCTCCTCTTCACCGGCAGCCTCGCCATCGGCATTGTCCTCGACCATCTCGACATCATCGTCGTCGCCAGTGGCTTCGGAGGGATCGTACAGTTCGCCCTCAGCTCCCTCGGTGGCCTCCTCCTCGGCAGCTGTGCCCTCGGCGGCCGGAGTTTCCGTCTCCTCGATCTTGCGCTTCTTGCGCTCATTCTCCTCGATGGCGGCGGCGGCGCGCTTCTGGGCGATCTTGGTGTCGCTCGACTTCTCGTTGATGAACTTCAAGAAGTTACGGTGATGGGTGGCGGTGCGAGTGTGAATCTCGGCGGTGACCTCGGTGTCGAAGAACTTGCTGCACACCGAGCACTCATAGCACTCCAGCTTGGAGACCAGGCCGGGGCCGACGGCGCGCTGCCAGTTGTACTTGGGCAGGCGGGTGTCCACCTCGCTGGGGATCTCGTCACCATCGGTAAAGTCGAGGATGCAATCCTCGGGATCCACGGGCAGGGCCACCTCCTCCTCCTCCTGGCCGTCTTCCTCACCCTCCTTGGTCTCATCGGCGTTCTCCTCGCCCTCCTTGGTCTCATCGCCTTCGGCTTCCTCACCCTCGGCGGCTTCACCATCGGCAGCCTCCTTCTTAGCGCCAGCCTCGGCATCGGCACCAGCCTCGCCCTCCTTCTTCACCGGCTTCTTCTTGCGCTTCTGGGGCAGGCGGAGATCGCGGGTCTCCTCCTCCTCGGTGCTGATGGGCAAGGTCTGGCGCTTGCGCTCTCCAACCTTGGTGTTGCTCTCGGCGGCCTTCTTCAGATGCTCGGCGGACAACAGATGAGTATCGTAGTCGATACGGGTGGCGAACTCCTTGTTGCACTCAATGCACTTGGGGTGCAAGAACTTCTTGAGCTGCAAGTGACCCTCCGACTTGCGATGCGTCGAGATGTGGCCATGGAAGTTGAGATCGCACATGGTGCAGTAGTCCAGCTGGCGCTGCTTGCTCTTGCCCATGCGCTTGAGGCGATCAAACTCAATGGACTTGAGCTGCTCGGCGATCTTGGCCTCCTGACGAATCATGTTGGCCTTCAGGCGGTAGCTCTCCTCGATACCCTCGCGCATCATCAGATGGGTGCGTCCCTTGATGTGGTTCTCGAACGAGTTGGCGTCCCACATGTGCTTCTTGCACAGATGACAGTAGAACATGTCGTTCGGCACACTAGCGTACGGCGACTCCTTGCTGGGGCTGTTGATTTTGATCATTAATGGGAAAAGGAACAAAAAATAGAAAACATTAGTCAAAGATCTCAAATGGCAGCGGAAAGAAGATGCGTCTTCGCTCTGGCTCTATGGAGAATAATACAAGATTAGAGGGAAAAGAGAGTTGTTCGCGATGCGATTTATACTTATAATACGTACAGTACAGGTGAGTATATTCTATCAATTATTATTATTTAGCAATGCGTTATGATGCGTTATGTTAAATGTGAATGATTTTCGAGGGAAAAATATGCCGTAAATATAGTTTACACTTCACGAATCACGAATCTAAAGTCTGAAATATTTTGTTCTCTTTTTGATATTAAAATTAATTTTAAAATCAGGGTAAAAATAGACTTGGTCTGCCAAACGGTATTCCACATTAAATTCTTGCCATGAATGCAAAGTTCAGGTCATTTTCTCGAACTACAAAAGTTTAACAGATCTGAAAAAATCAACTTAAGATTCGTGATCAGGCAGCCAAAAGGAGGCTAAACGAACTTTTTAAAGTATTATTAACATTATTATTATTATAAAAAGGTTATTATTTCAACGTTTGCAGCATATTTCTTTTTCGGAAGAGCACTTAAATGTGTATGATCAAAATATTATCAATAAATCAATTAAAAAGAACATGAATGTGATTATATTTCAATTAAAAAGGGAAGATGCCAGTCTAAAATTAGTAATATATAGCTTTTATGTATATAATTTTATTTTTTATATTAAAAACAATGTAAAGTTCAAGGAAAATTACACAGCTTTATTAGAGATTCTTCCCTTTTTAACTTGATAGACTTAAAAATAAGTTTAAAAGGCACACAAAACGCAAAAGTGAAGCCCATTCTTCAATTTAAAACGTGATTTGCTAAATGGATTTAAATATTATAATACATTTTCAACATAAAAAAATATATATATTAAAGCTTTGACACTTGGAAACACATTAATATATTAAAAATATATTCCTCTGTGGTTTCGAGGCGTGGATCTGCCCAAAAACACACACTAACATAATCAGCATCGGGAAAAATGTAGTAAATGTCCCTAAAGAATAACTAATGCTAAGTAAATATATGAGGAGACGCAATTAATAAAAATTCCAATTCCTATTTACTTAAGTAAAACGATTTAAATTAAGTATATATTATAGCTGCTGAGATTGGTTAAAAATTGTTGTATGCTTTTGGTGAAAGAAATGAATCTTTCAATTTATTGTTTTGGGCAGCAGAAAAAATGTATTCTTATTTGGTTTTTTTTCTTAATTTGTTGTGGTTTTTTGTTGTTTCGGAAAAATTGTTGTAGTAAGTCTTACCTCTCGATTTTCTTTTCGCCAGGAGTAGGTTCCTTCTTTTTATTTTGGTTGGCATTTTTAGCCAAAAGTTTCTTGGCACGATCAAAAGCATTTTGCTTGCGAATACCGCCGCCGCCCTGCTTTTGCGGGGGCTTGGGACCACCAGCACCACCAGTGGCGCCACGATTTTGGAAGCCTCCCTGGCCACGACGGTTATTGAGACGATTGCCGGCACCGCCGCCGCGACTGACCATCTAATATTTAGTTATGTTCATAATTACATATATAGAGAAGGCAGCAATTGAATTGCATTTATGTTTCGGTTCGAGTTTTACAAACAAAATTTCATTATATATCAAAGGACAATATTTTCGAAATATCAGAGACAAATATGGCGCACATTTTGGGGCCATTTACAATGTTTTTGTGAGAGACGATAGATCAAATTGAACAGAGATTATAAACGGTTTTGATAAAAGGAAATCATTACACATTGGTAAATATACATATATTATAAAAATGTATAAAAATGGGCATTTATAGCACAGGTTTATGGGTTTGTTTTCATTTGGTCAGTTCGGCGGGGCAGTAACGACGGCCAATCAGTCGACGGGGAATAGTTGGATGATATATATAGGTAGCATATATATATTTCATGCGGTTCAAGTCGTTGGCATTGTGGCGGCGCGTGGCATATTATATATTTTGTATTATATATATAATTAAATATATATTGGTGATTTGGTTCATTTGAAAATGGAAATCAGAGGCAGGAACGGAACGTCGAAGAAGAAATTGGCGATGTGATTTGCATTAGACATTAGGACAATATTAAATTAAATTTGTATATATATTTTTTATATGTTGCACCATCATTAAGCAGTGTACCAGTACCAGATCGGATTCAGTTTTTCGGTTTTCAGAGCAGAGCAGATTTGACAATTGCCACAAACGAGTGCAATCAATATCAATCGAGCAATCGAGCAATCGAGCAATGGAGCAATCAATCAGTGGCGTCGCACGGGAATCAATCATCAAAGATCATCGCATCGTTTTTGGTCGAGATTTCGCATATATATTCATTTTTGATTTGGTTTTTGGCATATTGTTTGTGTATCGCATGTTGTGTGTGTGCGTTGCATTTTTCAATTTTATTTGGATTTTCGAAAATGTGCATATATTGTTGGCCGTTGATATTGAATTTATTATTTTGTGGGGTTTATTCGTTGAGGAGAGAGGCGGGGCACCAACGGCCGCAACAACAACACGCAGCACGCAACAGCAGCAGCAGCAACAACAACAGCAATTATATACAACAATATGGAATTATTGCATTCGAAATATGCGACAGACGATGCAGTTTTTCGATTTATAACATTATATATTTGTATTGAAAAGCATCGAATTTTTGAGTTTTGCGTTTTTGGTTTTGGAAGAGAGAATAAAAATAGATAATGGATAAATTAGAAAAGCGCTGTGAAAGTACGAGGTCCAGCCAAGAGAAGGTTTTGGTGGAGTTTCGTGGAATAGTAAAAATGGTTGGTAATTATTAAATGCTTAAGTACATCTAGTAAATAAATTACTTATGATTCAATCTTGATATATAGAGATCAATCATCATCATCATCAATCAATCATCATACTCTTTTCATCGTTAAGTGGAACAAGTGTTGGCGGTACATGTTTTAATAGGTACATTTTATCGTTATCAATGCTTTGTTTCGTGTATTTATATATATATAAAACTTTCGCTTCTTTTTCGCTTTGTTTGTGCAGTTTCTACAGAACTAAAAACAAAAGTTGTTGCATTTTAAATGGAATAAATGCGTTTTTATATGGAAAACCTTTACTTCCTTTTAAACCTTACACAAAAACACTGCACAATTCTCGTTACATCTTTTCTTTCAAACAATATCAAAGAAACAAAAAAAGTGTTGCTAATTTGGTTAAATTTTCGCTTCTATGTCTGTTGGTTTTTAGTAAATAAACTACAAGCTACGGTTTAGATTTTGGTTCTGTTTTGGTTTTTATCTCTTAAAGAAAAAGCATTAGCTACAAGTTTGGCAATATAACAAAACTAATCAATGTTAAAATGTAATAAACAAAAGAGTAGTTGGTTCTTCGGTGGAGTGCAGGGTTTTTGATTTATTTATTTAGGGAAATATTATCTACTTAATTAGTCCTTTTTTTACTTTAATATGGCAGTTTATAAGTTATTTAAATGGGCGTAACGCCTACTTTGTCAAAACTTTAAGGAAGACACAGAATATGTAACCATTTGTGGTTTCAGCAGGATTATTCGACTCACTTTTAAATCGAGAATCGTAACGAAATAAATGAACTGTTTAACACGAATCAGATTGAACAGTTTTTGATCAGACAATTACCTTTAAATACTCCATAATTCTCAATATTAAAGAACAAGATATACTCATATATGCTTCTAATCAAAATTCCTCTTCCTCTTGCAACTCCACTTCAGAATAGCGATTCGTTTACCACACGAATCCCAAGAAAATACTAATAATTAAAATAACATAAGGTTGTACAACAATTATTTTCTGTTGGCATTGTAAACTTAATATAGGCATTATTTTAAGGATTTGTACATACCGGGCCACCGCGCTGATTGCGATTTCCCATGCCGCCGCCGCCACCGCGAGGCAAGTCGAGAAGCGATGGTGGATTTTGGTTGCGGAACAAATTGTTGAGCAGATTGTTGGCCAAATTTATGGCCTGGGCATTCATCTGGCCGCCACCCTGGCGCATGTTGTTGCCAAACTGGCCGCCGCCACCAGGATTCTGGGACTCCCACGGCGACATATTCATGCCGCCCATGCGATTGGTGCCCATGGGTCCTCCATAGTTGTTGTTTCCGCCGCCAAAGTTGCGATTACGGTTCTGATTACCACGGAAAGCCATGCTGTTGCCGTTGACGTTAGCTGGACGATGCTGCTGGGGATTTTTGGCGATCTTAACGCTGTAAAAGGGAAAGAATTACCAGTTAATAATGTAACTCTTAGGAAATTCCCTGACAACAGTTTATTTTTAATTTGGGTAAATGCAAGGGGTTAAATATTTGAATTGTACTTTTTCCATGATTTTTTAACTCTTTGTTTGAGGTTCTTTCATATAAAAATGTAATGACAAGTTGATTAAAGTTAAATAATTGCTATTAAAATAGTTTTTGAATCATATATGGTAATGGAATTTACTTGTTTTGATAAAGGCAATATCATCAAACTATAAATATGAATTGCTTATCTTATAGAAACATAAAACATAAAGATAGAGTCCTAATTGGAACAAATTTGATAACATAATATTCGGTAATAAAGCATTTAAGTATATCAAAAATATAGATAAACGACTTTCATATTTTCACAATCCTTATCACAATGACGTTTATAATTCACAAATAAATATAATAACAAGGAAAACTATACATCAAACCTGTTAAAAATACAATTCGTATATGGGGGAAGAGGATTATATTCTTGGAAAACTTTCAGTTTTGGGGATGGTGAATGTGCACAGCATACCTGACCATAATTTTGATGGGTTTTTAGGAGAGTATTGTGGGATGCTTTTTTAAGGTGAAAGGTTTTGTTTTAAAGCGAGCAAATTACTTAAAAACAAGCTGAAAATAAAAACGGCACAAAACAAGACGAAACAAATTTTGAATTGCAAGCGGGAAAAGAATATGCGGAATAATTTTGTAAGTATTTTGGTTATTTACGTGTTAGTTTAGAGCATATTTACCCCAAAAAAAAAAACCCTTACAAAAACAGCGTGCGTATACACACTGCTACAAATACATACACACACAAGCACACGCTACGAAAGGTAGAGGGGCAAATAAAAAAAGAAAGAAATGGGAACATTTTTGGACCTTAGTCTGCTGAATTTACAAAATAAAACCGGTTGCCGGAGGAGGTCATTTGCATTAAATGCTATTATTTACCGAATACAAGAACAAAAGCCGCACAAAATATATAGAATTCGGACGCAAAGCGGAACAAATACAAGATGGCGGCCAGACGAAGAGGTACCCGTCTGCGTGTGTATATGCAATTGATTGAGTCAGAAAGCCGGCCGGGCGCCATGCGCTAGAGGGAGAGGGGGATAGCGGAAAGCAAAACTACGAAAAATCACATTATCCAGCTATAAAAATAGTAAAACTCTTGTGCGGGCCCACTTAATTACACAATATGCCTCTATATATATGCAAATGTTAGGGCTGTACTACCTTCTTGGAATTTCAGACCCCCGTTAATAAAGAAATATCACGAAAATAGGCTATCAAAAGGCTCGTAACGAACAATTATGTTATTATCTCGTTACTGTATCGCTCGTGAGGCCCGGTAAAAATCAATAATTACTATTTTAAGCGCCCAGGGCAAGCTTTAAAAAAAATGTTCGCCAACAGATACACACACAAAGGTTTTTCACAGCCATCACCAATACACCGAAGGAACTACTGAAAAACGTCGATTTTGTTAAAAACTTACGTGAAGCAACGGCGGTTTGTCAATTACTGCGTAACTACGCTGCTGCTACTAATTTAGTTAACTTTTCCAAGGGCTCCTTTGCTTCGCTGAAAATATTTTAGCAATATTTTACAGACACTAGCAAGAACGAGGCGAACGAGTGAGAAAATCGAATGGGCAATCGATTGTGCCCAGCTCTATCGAATCAGTGCTGCCAACTATCGGTCGTCATTCATAGCTGGACAGAACTAAATAGCCAGAAACAGGACATTTTTTTAATAGCCGATATTTTTCCACTTAAGAATTATTATTTATTCATTAAAACATATTTATTCATGAATTTTATTTTTGAAGTGGCCGAAATGTTATATACAAAAACATTCAATGTCACTGGCTTAGTAATAGTTACTATATATTTCCAAAACGATTTATTTTTTGTAATTTTTGAAAATTTTTGGGTATTCTAATAAAGAAAACACAAATTAAAATGAAAATGTAGTGAGAACAAACTAATTTTACAAACCGATCAATTTGCATTGAAAGCTGAACATTAGCTCAAATTCACTTCATTGTCGACATATGATTTACTTAATTAAAATGGGTAAAATATAGTACATTTATTTTGTTAAATAGCCAAACTAACTGGCGCCTGCAAATTGGAGAGGTTTGAAGTGGCCGAAATGTTATATACAAAAACATTCAATGTCACTGGCTTAATAATAGTTACTATATATTTCCAAAACGATTTATTTATGAACATTTTTGGGTAGTCTAATAAAAAAAACACAAATTAAAATGAAAATGTATTGAGAAAAAATTTTTCGAACCGATTAATTATTTGCATTAAAAGCTGAACATTAAATTTACTTCATTGTCGACATATGATTTACTTAATTAAAATGGGTAAAATATAGTACATTTATTTTGTTAAATAGCCAAACTAACTGGCGCCTGCAAATTGGAGAGGTTTCCAATTTAGGGTCTTGGAAAATAGCCAGATATAGCCATAAAACGGCTAAGTTGGCAACACCACGGGCGTCAGACGATACTATCGAATGTTTAGATATGGCACGACTTATAGATAGTTTATGCGATGAATTATATCATTTTTTACCTGCGATGAAAAAGAACTAAAATTACATGAATCAGTACTTGAAAAACAAGATGTGTTCCTCAAGGACCGTTTATTATGATTATGCAAAACTTCATAAAAAAACATCATCTACTTTAAAAAGAAGCATAAAGCAAAAAATTAAACTCATCATACCATACCTAATGATTGCCTAATTCAGAATTTTTATATATTGAAACAATTATTATACTTAATACTTATTATTTTATCAAAGATTAATTATTATTATTGTAAGCAACAAAATAACAAAAAAAAAAGAATTTTTTTATCGTTATTTTTTTTTTTCTCAAAATAAGGTCCAATATTTTTATTCTAAAAGGTTCCCTTGCAAACAAAAATAATTTTTATTAATGTATATTTAATTTAATAACTCAATAAAGCAAGTAGAGACGAACTAAAAAACCGTTTTATTTAAAAAACTATTATCTGCTTGGTACTCACAATAAACTGTATACTTTAAAGATTTAGCTAAAATAGGTGGAATATTCTTTCAAAACGGGTAAATTTTAGGAGTTCTTATTATGACCGTTTTTAAAAGATTTGAATTTATAAGAGAGCAGTCACACTGCACTGTGCTTGCAAAATGTAAAAGCTAAAAAAAAAATAGTTTTTGCCTAACACCAACATATTTAAAAAAATGGTTTTCGTTTTATGCTTTTTTTTATCATTACACCATTAGAATCAAAAAAATTCAAATAAAACTGAAGCCTTTTGTTGAATGGCATCATTCGATTTTATTTAATTTGCGTAAAACTGGCACAGATATTGCCGATTTCTGCGCCCTTTTGCAATGCATTACGCATCGATTTGATTTACATACAAAGGGATTAAACATATTAATTGTAAACGTTATAATAGGCAATAATCATATGTACTAGCAATAGTTGTGTTTTTTCCTTGTTGTGTATTACTGCTGGCGTTTGTGTAGTTAATTAATTAAGTACCACAGCGTAAGGGTAGGCTCAACAGCAAAAATATGTGGTGGCATATCTTTCGCCTACGACCTTTTATTATTTCTCAATCCATCTTTATGATTTTTTTTTTGGTGTTTGGTTTGTGTCTTTGTTTCAAGTGCAGGGGGGTTTCTTTCAAGGGGGTGACTTGGGATGGGGGATCTACTAAAAATGATAGATTTAACCATACACATTCACATACATTTACAATTAAATCGATTTGGGGCGGTGCTGGCGAAGAAGTAGCCTCGTCTAAAACCGCCTCTCCACCATTCAACACACAATAGTTAACGTTATTTATGCTACAGTTTTGCCGGATTCGTGGACTAAGTTGCGCTATTAAACAATAGTAACTAGAGAAAAACACTAACCCAAAAATACGACATGCTTCGGAAAACTCTCAAAGCCATTTCTTAGATGTCTAAAGGAAAGGATTACTAAAAGACTCGCGAAAATGTGCCATAAGAATGCTAATACACTGGCTCCTTAAGGCCCTAAATTCTGACTGAAAGGGAACAGAGTCCTTCGACATACAATTCCATTCCTTCTAAATAGACTAAAATTGTAATTTTGAAATCAAAACTTTACTGCTTAATACATTTAATCACATTCCTCTACACACCTAGTGCTTTCGTTCCAAACTTTATAGATTCCGCGAGCTTGCATTCATTTTGGTTTGGTTTTTGTGTGTGTATGTGCCGTTTCTAGGGATTTCTAGGGACCTTCTGGGATCGGTTTAGATTCGGAGCCTCCTAGAGCCGCCCTCGACGTATTTACATATGGCAGCCGCTCTCGGAAGGCGCACCTAGTAGAAAAACAGGAGACGCTCCTGGGCCGAAGCAGAGAGCAGGCGCCACGACCGCTTGATGCTCACATACTGTATGAGGGCGCGTATGCTGATCAGGAAGCCAAAAGCGCAGATCAGCCACCACAGCCAAGAGTTCTCGTGCGATGCCAAGTCCGTTGAATGCTTCACAATCAGCGTCCACTTGGCCAGCGATAATCCAAAGCCGGAGAGAGCACCGTACCGGGCGGCGATTGTGTGACAGAAACAGGTGAGCATCAGGAATCCGATCCAGTTGAACAGGAACGCCACAATGAATGCCGTTATGAACATAATGTCCGTTCCCAGCAAGTTGTCCGTGGTTGAGAGACTGTTCTCCGGATCGCTGGCATCGATGGCTATGAATGTCAGCGCCGGCTGAGCGGATCGCACGGCTGCGGCACCGTCGCGCAGCGGATTCGGCGGCAGCAGAGGATTCGGCGGTGGCGGTAACTGCTGGGACGAGGGCAATGTCAGAAAGGCGGGCGGAAGCTCTCCGTTCAGTGACTTTTCCATCTGGACCTCCTCGTAGGTGGGCAGCTTCCCGTGCAGCTCCTGCGGCAATTGTCCGTTGATCATCTCCGGTTGGCCCGGCAGCTGCACTTGCATCTGCATCGGAATCTGCATCTGGCCGGGTTCGGGTGTGGCCAAGGCCAGCGAGGGCATCTGGGCCGGCAGTACCACTTGCTGGCCATGGACCGCGTTTGCCTCGTACGGGGGCGGTGCACTGAAGTCCGCCTTGGGGGGTCCCAGTTGATCGTCCCCGGGCGATGGCTGGTTGTTGTGCGGCATGGCTGCAAAATGGGAAAAATAAATCGAGTTTTTTGTTAATTTTTTTTTTTTTTTTTGCTATTTTGTTACAAAAAACTTGAATAATATATTTAGCAAACAGTCTTATATGACATAAGATGAAGTTGTGGCAAACTTGTTTAATTCTCGTTCATTCGGATTTGACCAATTTTAAACCAAGATTTCCTTTTTCTACCAAGGTAAAAATTAGTTTTAGGCCGTTTTCCATTAATCAAGTGCGGGATCTCAACTCAACTCAACTCTGAAACATAGACTAGATCTAAATATCTTGAAATCTTAATCTGCTAGCTTTTTTGCATGCAAGCATCGGAAAACTGGTATAAAGCCTTAAAATATAATCTTATATTAAAATTATGATATAAAGAAAGTAATTTGGTGTTTGTTTTTTAGTGTTTCGATTTTATTAACGTTAATAGTTCACGCGGCGTTCAATAAAGTTAGGTGTATAATAAATAAATGGTCGGCTAACTGCCAAAATTGCATTGAATTAACTCTAGGTTTTCGTTTTTTAGTTTTTCTTTCTCTCTCTCTCTCTCTGAGCAATCGTTCGTTAATACTCTTGGTCCAAAGTTATTATTTTTTGTAAAGGCACGTCAGTGTGGGACTCTTAAATCTACAGCATTCGTCATCTCAGAATGGTTGCGTTAAAAGGTTAAAAGTAAAAACAGTTGGACATGTTAGACATTCAAAGAAAAACAATAAATTGTTCGTTAGGTGGCACTGCCTGGCTTAGCGGGATTCTTAGTTAGTTGCAGTGCCGGCTGGGGCGATTGGATTGGACCACCGCTTGATGCTGGTGGGCCTCCTCTAGCGTTAGGATGCGGCAGGGGCCAAAGGGACGTCGCACTGGTCGCAACGGTTTCAAACCATCCACCTCGTCCATTCCCTCGTTCTGGCAGCCGCCGCCGACACCATCCGTGGTCGTTGTGGTGGTGCTGTCGTGTAGCTTCTGCTTCTGCAGCTTCTCGTGCCGCAGGTACAGGACCACACAGCACATGGCCATGAATAGAAGGGCTAACGTTGCTCCGCTCACAATGCTGGCCTTCTCCAGCATCACACGATTCCTCGTGGGCAGGTAAGAGCCATCGATCTCCTTGTACTCGCACCTGGGTCCCATAAAACCCAAAGCGCACTCGCAATTATACAGGATCTCGTTGTGTATCTCCACGGTGAAGCAGGTGGCATCGTTTAGGCAATACCAGGCGGCATATGTTGGTGGACAGGCGTAGATCGGGAAGGTGACATTCGGCCTGGGTGTTGTTGTTGCCAGCTCTACATTATCCGGCGGCGGCTGGATCGGCGCAGCTGTTGGCCGTGGCTTGGCAATGGCACGCGAAGAGCAGGCGGCGGCAAGCGGCAGCGAACAAGCGCCGATTAAAGCGATAACAAGCAGCAGATCCTGGACTACTTGCATCTTGATTATTAACTCATGGCAGCCTTTACTTGGAATGGGAGCTGATGATGATACTGTAGTGTTGTGGTGTATTGAGGAGTGTAAACTGTGGAATTCTTGGCTGGCAGACTGGCTAGCTGGCGTGCTGCTGCAAAACAAAAACGAAGTGCAATTAAATTTCAACTCAAAAATTGTGTGTGTGGGTTAATTGCCTGCCTAAGCACCGCGCCAGCCGCCGCCTTCCCACCAACCAAAACACCTATGTTCAACCTAAGTGAGAACGAGAGAAACAGAAACAGTTGAAAAATCGAATTTCATAAATTTTTGAACAGTAAATGTCATCGTTTATTTACCTGGCCAGAATCGCGAGCGGAACTCAAGCGGCTGGTGTGTTTGCACAGTTTGCTTTTATATTATCGAGTATATTTATATTTGTTGTTGTCTGGTTTACACACTCACTTGACAAAATATTCACTTCAGACACATAAATTCACAAAAATTCGTTGTTTACAAAACTTGGTAAAATTTAGACGACAAATTATCAACTTAATCTAAAAAGTGCTAATAAGAAAGAGGTTCGAAAAAAGTGTCAAAGTAATCGCACAAGATCAGAAGTTATATACTCAATGTAGTTTACATCATTTTTATTAAAAGAGTAACTAACTAAGAGATTACTTTATACTTTTAAGTATTAAATCATGCATTTGTTTTCAGAAAAATGATCTTATTTCATTTGCTTTCGTTTTTTTTGAAAAGCCACAAGTATCGATTGGATGGCTTTACCAATATCCACAAATCTTGTTTTAAACGCTTTGCCTTTCGGTTTTTCAATAGAAACAAACAATTCCATTGTTGTTTTTCAAGCTAAAAAATCTGCAATTTGAGTGGGCATACGAATAAACAAATGAATTTCCGTCTTGGCGGTGATGTTAGCTTTGATCATTACGAAAACCATAATAAAATTTGTGCGTTAATCAGCGTAACTGGACGTTTTTTATGGAGGCCGCTGATTGATAATTACTTGTTAAATATTTCAGTCAGCTTAACATTTGTATTGTTATTTAAGCAGCAAAATTTTCCATTTCGCATTGCATTTGATTAAATATCTAATTAAAACAGCTTGTCTTAGCCATTATCAAGTTCTTGCTAAAAAATTCTAATCAATTAAATGAATAGAAGAAATTTATAATCCATGTTAAATATGCTAACAATTGAGATAGTAAATGTAAACGCAGATTTTTACAATTTTAAAGTCGGTGAAAATAGAACATATAATATTTACATATTTTATAAAAGTCTTTAACAAATTTAACTGATACTAAATAACAGAATAAGTTTTATCGTGTTGATTTTATCGCTAGTGTGAAAGTAGAAACAAAGGAAACTTTTCAATGGTTTGATTGTCATACAATGAAGTTGTTTTCGTGACATTAAGTCAACAGATAAGATAAATATGATTTACACACAGATATATTTAAAAACAAATTCTATGCACTAGGAAATCGATTCTAAAGAATTGTAAGTTTAAATTAGTGGGTCCATGAAAATATTTGGGACTCAAATAACATCCTGTTGCATTTGCCACAAGAGCGACACCTTAAACATTACCGTTACAACTAAACTCTCAGAACTCTAAGTCTCAAGAGTCTTTCTCCTTCACATCCCCAAACAACCGCAAACACACACCTTTAGACATTCGTCTAAAAATAACAACAACAATACGCACGAGTGAAAGTTGACAGCTGAAATGGCACAAGAGTGAGAGAAAGACAGCTAAAGACAGACAGCAGCAACGCACAAATGCAAT
>VNJS01008065.1:0-15708 GCA_008042575.1 Drosophila watanabei
GAAGAAAAAGGAGCAAGAAGAAATGAAAAAGAAGTGCGCGGAGGCAGACCAAAAGAAGCAGTGCGAGGCTTTAAAGAAAGAAAACGAGGGTAAGGAAAAGGATGAGGAACAAGGAAAAAGGGGAGAAAACGATGGTAAAGATGGTGAAGCGAAGGAAAGTGATAAGCAAGATGAAATAAAAAAGAAATGCGCCGAGGCAGAACTAAGGAAGCAGTGCGAAGCTCTGAAGAAAGAAAAAGAGGGAAAGAAAACGGAGGGGGAACAGGAGAAAATGGGAAAAAAAGATGGTAAAGATGCGGCGGAAAAGAAACAAAACAATGAAGAAGATGAAATGAAAAAGAAATGCTCCGAGGCAGACCTTAAGAAGCAGTATGCGGCGCTAAAGAAGAAAAAGGAGCAAGAAGAAATGAAAAAGAAGTGCGCTGAAGCCAACCTGAAAAAGCAGTGCGAAGCGTTAAAGAAGGGAAATGAGGGTAAGGATAAAGCGGGTGAACAGGAGAAAACCGGAGAAAAAGATGGTAAACAAAACGCGGAAGGAAAGGAAAATGATAAGCAAGACGAAATGAAAAAGAAGTGCGCCGAGGCAGACCTAAAGAAGCAGTGCGAAGCGCTAAAGAAGAAAAAGGAGCAAGAAGAAATGAAAAAGAAGTGCGCGGAGGCAGACCAAAACAAGCAGTGCGAGGCTCTAAAAAAAGAAAAAGAGGATAAGAAAAAAGATGGGGAACAGGAGAAAACGGAAGGAAAAGATGGTAAAGAAGACGGTGATGCGAAGGAAAACGATAAGCAAGATGAATTGAAAAAGAAATGCGCCGAGGCAGACCTAAAGAAGCAGTGCGAAGCTCTGAAGAAAGAAAAAGAGGGTAAGAAAACGGAGGGGGAACAGGAGAAAATGGGAAAAAATGATGGTAAAGTTGCGGCGGAAAAGAAACCAAACAATGAAGAAGATGAAATGAAAAAGAAATGCGCCGAGGCAGACCTTAAGAAGCAGTGCGAAGCGCTGAAGAAGAAAATGGAGCACGAAGAATTGAAGAAGAAATGCGCTGAAGCCAACCTGAAAAAGCAGTGCGAAGCGTTAAAGAAGGGAAATGAGGGTAAGGATAAAGCGGGTGAACAGGAGAAAACCGGAGAAAAAGATGGTAAAGAAAATGCGGAAGAGAAGGAAAACGATGAGCAAGATGAAATGAAAAAGAAATGCGCTGAGGCAAACCTAAAGAAGCAGTGCGAATCGCTAAAAAAAGAAAAAGGTGGTAAGAAAAAAGGGGCAGAACAAAAAAAGAAAAAAGAGCAAGGTAACTTGAAAAAGAAATGCGCAGCGGCAGACCTGAAGAAGAAGTGTAAAGCGCTAAAGAAGAAAGAGGGTACGAAAAAAAAGGAGGATCAAGAGAAAAACGAAGAAAGAGATGTTGAAGAAGAGGCGAAAGAAAATGAAAATGATGGGCAAGATGAAATGAAAAAGAAATGCGCTGAGGCAGACCTAAAGAAGCAGTGCGAAGCGCTAAAAAAAGAAAAGGGTGGTAAAAAAAGAGAGGCGGGACAGAAAAAAAGCAAAGAAAAAGATGGGAAGAAAGAGAAGGCGAAAAAGAACAAAATTCAAGAAGATGAACTGTTGAAAAAAAGCGAAAAGGCTTCCAACAATTCAGTGGAGAATATGGAAACTGATGATATGATTCGCGAATACGAAGAACTAAGTGCCAAGCTCGAAGAAAAATGTATGGGAGAAACGAGCCAAGATAAAAAAGAAGTCCGCATGATGCTCCGCGAATACGAATACCTTATTTCCAAACTTGCAGAGAAATGTAAGAAATTATCAAACGAGGATCAGAAATGTCCCAAAGATTAACAGAAAGTAACTCTAAGAACTGCAAGTGAAGACAAACTGCTTAGATTTGAATCCCTGGTACCTTTGGAGTGAACGCTGCAGAAGGATACTAGCGACCCCAGGGAAATCTCAAGGAAGCCACTCAAGGACTTAAAGGACATAGCTTAGAGGACGGTGGTGGTTGTAGAGACCGTTTGTCCATTGGTTGGAGCAGCTGTTGGCCTGTTTCTTCCAGGAGAGAGATCTATGGTGTAATAGGGGTGAACGGCTACGCCAACTAGGCGATCGTTCCTTCGATCGCTGCCGCGATCTATGACGACTTGTATCCAATATTGCCAACGTCACTAATGAGCCATGGTACATGTGCTACTTCTGTTTGGTTGGTGCCCAGGCCATCAGCATCGTAGCCCCCATCATGGCCTTCCTGTGGAACCTGAATATGTTGCAGTGAATTTATTTTGAAGCCTCAGTCAGTCATGAGTTATATACCATTTCGTTGAAATATTAAATAAAACTGCCCGTGACTGCCCCCACGTTAACTAGGCCTTTGTTTTATTTAGTAACCATCAAAATTCTTTGGCAATCGCAGCGCCCGAAACTGAAGTCCTGGGCATGTTTCGCAGATGCGTCGCCTCGCAGGTGAAGCGGCTGCTGGTCGGCTTTCGACTTAGTCCATCGGGTCCGACGGCAAGCTCCGCCTGGCAGAGGTACAAGTACGGCTCATCGTTCTTGACTGGAGTCCTTAGAAATTCTCCTGCTCTCGTCACCCTACACTTTGATCCTCCGATGGCTTGCGATATCCTTAACAGCGATCTGACCAGGACAGGTGCCGTCACTCGGACCAGAAAGGTTCGCCAGCGGGTATCCCTTGTGGTGCCGAGTCGCGGCATCCGGATCAGAGCATCTAGTCGGCCCCAGGCAGTCTGCCAGGAGAATCGAAACGACCGACTCTACCACCATGACAGGGACAAGGGCAACATGGATATATCAGTGCCGAACAACTGCAAACGGCACCTACAACAGAGAATCAGACGAAGCTTGGTGGAGTTGATGGAAGATGACGTCAGCATGCCTGACCGCTTGCAAACAAAGCAAGCTCGGAAGAAAATTCGGGTGAATCTAAAAAGGAAAACACCCCTTAAAGTAATGAGGAAACAATCCCCAAAAAATGTTTCAATCAATACAAAAACTAAAAAAGTTGAAAAGACCGTATATAGCCAGAAGCCGAGGTATTCAATTAACCATTGGATTACCATCATAATGGAGAAGTCTAAGAGGGTCAGGGAGGAGCTGCTGGAGGGAAAAAATGCCGACTTAGGAAAGGTACCGTCGGCGGAAGATGAGGAAAAAATAATGCACTATAAGAACCGATATGTGACACATATTCAGAGAAAATTTAGCGGGCTGAAATCAAGGTCAGTTAATGATAAGCAGGTGCAATACACGCCCATTGCTACACTAAGTCATATACATTGTTCCAAAGATCCAAAGATAATGGAAGAAGTCGAGGAAAATAAGGAAGTTCAAGACCCTTTAAACTTTAGCAAGACTGAGGGCGAAACTCAAGTTTTAGAAAAGATGCCGCCAACGGAGTCAACAGCTACGTCTATGTCTCCTCCTCCAAAAGCTCCACCAGGAGGAAACCAGTGCTCCGAAGACTCAACACCAAGCGCTGAATCAAAGGATGCAACATTTGGAAAGGCCGAGAAGGCAAGTTTAGAACCTCGTCCTTCAATTGACGACTTTAGAGCCCGTGAGGACAGTCTGTTGAGTTGTATCAAAAGGGAGACCATTGATCGCTGGCGAGCGCACAGTCTGGAGCGCCCCTTAGAATTCATGCCCAATCAGATCATCACAGGCAAGCTGGAGGATTCGAAGGAAAAGATTCAACCAGAAATGTCATTCGGAGTAAGTGGCAATCAGCCTAACAACGAGGTGGTTTATGGGGAAGAGAAGACCATGCTAATGTCAAGTATCAACTCTCCCAACTGCAAATCAGACAACCACTATACTGAACATGCGGATCTCTTAAACCAGTTGAAAAACAACATACACAGGCGTCTTTGGGAACTGTCTGATGAGAAATCGTTGAAGCAAGATTGTTTCCCAAAGACAAGCAACAAAGATGACTGGAAATTTGGGGTAGCCGAAATGATATCCAAGTGCTTGTTTTTGATTCAGAACAAAATGATAAGTGGATCAGGCACTGGAATAGTCTACCAGGAAAACGACAAGAAAGTCTGCGAAATAGCAGATGAGTTCTATGAAAAATTCCACCAGGATCTGGAGAATCTAGACAATGAGAAGCCAGAAACGTGCATGTCATTTTGCAAAAACGAATCAAGAGGGAAATCTGGAGGAACTGGGCAAACCGATAGATCTAAATGTCCAGAAAAGGGTGAGAAAAGTAAGAAACGAAGGAAAGGGACCCATGGAGATATGTTCAAAGGCGGACTTAGTGGTTTAACCGATCGCGAACTTAACTTAATCGCGAAGCAAATTGATGACATTGTGACTCAGTGCCAATGTATAAAAAATGAGATAAAAAAGAAATCCGCCAAAGAAAAGCTGAAAAAAGAATGCGCTGAGCACGACAACGAAAGGAAAGACACAGATGAGGAACAAAACGAGTCGAAAGAGGAAACAGGCGATAATGAAAGACTTAATAAAAATGAAGACCCTTCGGAAGAAGGTGAAGAGCAAGTGGAAGACAAAGAGGAACCTAACAAGGTATGTGAAGAAGAGAAATTAAAAGAAAAACGTGTCATAGCTGAGCTTGCAGAATTGCTCCAACAGACGGAATATTCAGAATTGAAGCTGAGGAAGAAATTGAACGAAATTAAACAAAAAATAAAACGTGCTGAAGAAGAACATGGTGCAGAAATGGACCAGAGGAAGGAACCTGAAGAAATGGACCAAAGAGAGAAATTTGCTGAGAACCTAGGAAAAGAAAGTGAAGAAATGGAGCAAAGGGAAAAGGGTGAAGGAATGGAGCAAAGCAAGGAATGTGAAGAAATGGAACAAAGGAAGAAATGTGAAGAAATGGAACAAATCAAGAAATGTGAAGAAATGGAACAAAGAAAGAAATGTAAAGAAATAGGGCAAAGGAAGAAATGTGAAGAAATGGAGCAAAAGGAGAAGTCTGAAGAAATGGAGGAAAGGGAGAAGTCTGAAGAAATGGAGGAAAGTGAGAAACAAGAAGAAATGGATTTAAGGGAGAAATGTGAAGAAATTGAGCAAAGAAGAAAGAAAGAAGAAATTCAGAAAAAAGAGAAACGTGAAGAAATGGAGCCTATGAATAAATCTGAAGAAATAAATTTAAAGAAAGAAATGTAAGGAAATGGAGCAAAGGAAGAAATGTAAAGAAATGGAGCAAAGAGCTAAATGTAAGGAAATGGAGCAAAAAAAGAAATGTAAAGAAATGGAGCAAAAGAAGATATGTGAGGAAATAGAGAAAAGGAAGAAATGTGCTGAGAACGACGAGAAAGAGAAAAAGAAACGTGCAGAAATGACACTAAAAGAGAAATGGGAAAAAATTCGATTAAGGGAGGAAGGTGAAGAAATGGAGATGAGGAAGGAATGTGATGAAAATAACCAAATGGAGGAAAGTGCTGAAAACGATGAAGAAGAGAAAAAAGAAGGCGAGAAAGAGGAAGAAAGTGAAGAAATGGACCTAAGGGAGAACGATAAGAACTCTAATGGGAAAAATGAAACAGATGATGAAACAGAGCTACTTAGGAGCCAAATAGAAGAATATAGGAAAAAATTGTTAAGTCTGTTAAAGGAAATCTGTGAAGCCGAAGAGTTCAAGAAAAAGTTTGCTGACGAAAATAAGAATAATGAAGAGACCAAGGACGAAGAGATACCCAAGTGCGTGGCTGAAGATTTGCTAATGAAATATAGAATTCTCGGCCTGAAGAAGTGGTATGAAGCGATTGATCGGGAAAAGAGATGTGCTGACAAGAAATTCAACAGGTTGCGAAGGAAGATGGGTCTGGACGAGTATCCGGGAGAAGAAAATCGAAAATTCTCGTGGACAGAAAACCTTTGCGAACTCGGAAAGCCAATGGATGCAGGAATGGAAGGGGAGAGGCTGTTCCCCGGCTTTAAAGGCATCTTCCGCCTGCCAGCACTCGCGAACGGATGTTCTCAGGACATTCCCTGTCATCCAATCCTTTCAGTTTTCCCAAAACTGAACGGATGGGATGACAGAGAACTGTTCTTTGGTCATCGACCTCCGCTTGTATACGCAGGAAGTACTTTGACAAATAGCCTCAACCCAGGACGATTCCTGCAGAGCAACCAACAGAATTGTCCCGAACTGATTCCATCGATAATCAGCGACTATCTGCGGCTTTACTGGCTGCGTCAAATATTACCTTCAAATCTGCTCTTTCGTGGATGAAACTATAACGAATCCAAAAGCCTCCTTAAAGTGCTAAAAGAAATTGCAAAGAACAGTCAGAAAGGAGCATCCAAAGAGTTCCAAAGTGTCAGGATATCCAGGAAAGGCGCAACTGTGAGATAAGTCCAATTACAATTCATAATCTAAATTAATATTTGAAGTCGAATAAATCAATAAACAAGTTAAGGCTGGGGGCTAATTATTACTTTTAATATTTATTTAGGCAGTTAAATACTTATCTTAAGATCTTATTATTATTATTAGATTACTAAGATCGAAGACTAATTATAACTGAGATTAAAAACATTAAAAACATACCTTAGCTAGTAAAAATATTGAAAGGAAGCTCGACTTCCAAGTTCAAATCAACTTGAATATCACTTTTCTAATATCGCTTCATGAATAAATATAATGATGGCACACATATAGTATGCCGAATATTTACTCAAGGGTATCTGGCCGGGCAGAGTAGCCAAAGCAAACAGCAAGGACATCTCACAATATTGATTGGTGTGTTGTTTTATTGATGAAATAATGAATTTGCCACCGCCCTGCACATACACACACACACCCGTGTGTGTGGGGAAATAGCCACAGACATCAGATGATATGCTCAATGTCTGTCATTGCCATGGTTATGAATTTTCCGACATGATAACGAAACTTATCATCGGGCATCGGAGCAAACAAGCTTGAGGTGGTACCAGTGGTGGTGGTGGTGGCCTTGTGTTTGATCAGGGACCCCGCCAGGATGTGGGGCAGTCAGGGCTTGTTTGGTTTTCATTTCGCATTGATTCCGAGCTAGCCGAGGCTTTCATATTGCCAAAGCAAATTTGCAGACGCCTCCGAGCTGGCCATCATCAACAGCCATCCGTTTAAATTATTAACGTATGAGTAATTTTTATGACATATAAACAAAAGTCTGAGTCGGGGCCACGGCTGACTGGCTCCTTGTTGTTTCGGCCCCGGATCCTGTTTCTGCCCAATCTGCCCGCCCGCCCTGCCATGTGTCACGTGTCGCCTCTCGTCTGGCTTCGTTTCAGATTTTCCATTTCCCAGACGACGACGCTGACGACGGAGTCCCATGTGGCGTATTCGGGGACTTGTTTTTGTGTGCGACAAATGAGTTGTGTGTAATTAAGTTCGGGATGCTCTTAGCTGCCCGCAAAGCGGACTCATTCCGCTTGTCAGTTTTGCCGGGGGAATTCGAGCCGAAAGCGGCTCTGATAAGCTGATTCTGACTCCCTTTAATAGCATCCCCCTACTCCTAACTTTAGCTAACACTTTTTTCGTTTGATTCTCTCTCTTTCTAGGTAAGTGCCGGCACAAGTCCAAGACCAAACTCAATCACTAATCACGGAACAGAGCAGCCACCGCCACAGCCACCCACAACCGCAAAACTTTCGGTCAAAAGGCGGTGCCTTTAATTTGAAAACTTTGGCATATCCAAAAATAAAATCTATATGTAGGAGAGAGCGAATTCGGGGGTGCAAAAAGTCCGCACGAAACCATGGTCCAAACAATTCGAACACTGCATTCCACGCAATGGCCAGGCCAAAAATCAAAGCATATTTCCCGGCGTGCCCGACGCAACCACTAAACTGGCCAGTCAGTCGGGAGAGCCGAACCCGGACCCGGACTCGGAGAGCTGGCGATCCGTAGACGGCTCCGTCCGGCGGACGGCAACCGGCGACCGGCCACATAGTTTAAAAAAACTTTTTTGTTTGAAAGCGTAGAACGTGCAGTAAAAAAATCATAAAAAAGGCAGAGCCCAGAGTCCACTATTACATTAAAACAGAAAAATAATTGCAAAAATTTCTCCCAACTTTTTCAACTTTCTCTGCGTTTTGCTAGGACTTTTTTTTTGTTTAACCGCGCCTCTTGTTTTCCATTTTTTTTTGCTCGGTTTTTTTGTTAAACGCACTTTGAATAGCCGGCGAATTTCTGTTGCCATTTGCCAACTTTAAGACCGCTCATTACAACTAATAATGTTAATAATCATTAAAGACGGGAATTTGAAAATAATTTGGGGCCGCCTCCCTTTGGTTGCTCGGGGGAAGTGTGGTCCCAAGATTTGCGCCTTTTCCCTCTGTCTTTTTGGGCCGCCGTGTGGCACTCAAATTGCAAAAATTAAAATACTTTTCCAAACTAATTAAAATTGTGTTGCATACTTGGGGAAAGGCCGTCCCTTTTTTGCTCCTTGGCCCCCTCTAAGCCTTTTCCCTTAGCCAAAGGGAAATTAGCCAAGGCAACCGGGCAGGCAGAGTGTTCTGCAGGACTTCGATGTTCGACTCGGGCATCGATTATTGTGGCTGGTTTAATTCTCCCCCTTCTTGGGCCGGAAAACTTTTGCCATTTTTCTCTGGTGTTTGTTTCCCGCGGGAATGATCCGGGGGGCAGCTCAATGGCATAGTCGCCTTTCCGGTTCTTAAAGGAGAACTCTGTTCGGATTTAATTCCCCGCGTGAAACCCAATTATCCGTCAACTCACTTGCCCCGTTTCGGCTTGAAAGTTAAAGAAATGCCAGCGCTGTCTCCCTGCGGATTGTCGGCGCCTTTTAAGGATTATGGGGGATACTGGGGCTCCTGTGTGTCCTAGGCCCACCGAGCTGTCACACTCGCAGCATGCATTAAATTTTATGGACAGCCGGAGAGGAGGCGAGGCTGAGACAGGGACAGGGGCAGGGGCAGCAAACATCAAACGCGTTAAGCAACTCGAAAGCTCAGCCGAGTGCATGAAATGCGTCGCTTGCCCCGCTCTAGAACGCCATTCAACACGCCACGACTTTTGCAGCCAAAGCAAATCAAAAGGAAATAATGGCGCACTGGCACGAAACGAGGGGTATTGAGAGGCGGCGGGAATCGAGGGATGACAGGGGTGCTGACAGGGAGGCACACGGGGAGAAAATACAAGGAAATTGATGTGTCCTGCGGTTGGGAATCCCTTGAAAATGTTTTGCAATCTTTTTTAGAGAATGTTTATGCTTATGGAAAATTAAAAAATAAATTATTAGGAAAGGTATTTAGCATCAAAATTTATCCTACTTAATTTTTAAGGACATCTTTAAGCACATGAAAAATCTGAAACGCCTTCAATATCAGGTAATCTTTTGATATTTGTTTAAAAACTATATTTACAACATATTAACTACCCCCTATTGCAGCTTTATAATTCTATGAATCCTTGACAATATATAGATCCCCCATTATTAGGAATACTTTCTCTCAGTGCACATGGTGGCCCCCTTTCCCGCACAAATGCTCGATGGATAAATGGCGCGCACGAAGTGCTCACATGCACCTGCCAGAATGCATTCGCTGCGGATTCCCTGGCGGCGGCTTGGAGGGATGGCGGGATGGCAGGATGCCTCGGCTGCTGCTGGTTGGTTCCTGCTGCCTGAATGCTGATGCCGATGCCGGCAATTAATTAGGATTATGTGTGTCGTCTGAGCAGCGCCTAAAAGCATGCAACACATGTGAGGCGCTCGTTACGGCGAACCGGAGGAGAGTGCTCCCCCATTCGGAGTGAGTCCGGACTTTGCACCCGTAACCGTAATGGAGCCGTGGCAGCCGTGGCAGCAGTAGCAGCAGCTTGACTTCCGCTGCGTGACATCCATATGCAGAGCCGCATCTACGGCCACATCCAGAGGCTGCCTAAATAGTTTGATTAAGCAAATTTATGGCTGCGCGCTTTCAGGCGCACTTAATGGCAGCTGCAGGAGAGGAGCAAACAGAGCCCAATCAATCATCGGAATCGCAGCTTGCATATTTTTAATGATGATGACGTCAACTCGACTGCTCATTAAAAGCCTTCCACTTGGCTAGCTCCCTTACTTCTCCACAAATTTATATATATATAGATATATATACTCCGCCCGGTGTCTCTGGCCGCTGCTTTTGACCATCCCTAACGACTTTTTAAGTATTTACACACAATTTGGCTCGGGCAACTTTTATCGCAAAGTCTGGCCCAACATTTCTATATTTCCCCCTCGCCTTTCTTTGCACTTTACGCTTCATTATCTCGGAGCTTGTCTGCGGCGAAGTGCAAGTGGCAGGACATTACCCACTCACATGTATGTCCTGCGGCCGCTGCTGCACTCATTTCCAAAGCCCCGACAGCGGCCATGATAAGCCTGTCCGGCTGTCCGCCCAAGATTTTCATGTCTCCGGTTAGTTTTTCGGGTGCGCCATATCTCTCCGTTGCAGCAAGGCGCCCCAAGGAGTGTCACCTGCCACCTGCCTGGCATTCCCGAGTTCTCCGAGAACTTTATGCATCTGCATCTGCATCTGACTCCAAGATGGAGTAGACTTTGCGTCAGACTTGGGAAGTCGTGGTCGTGAGGTGTTGCCTGCCTTTTCAGGAGGCAGCCCTTAATGTCTTGTTTTCGGACTCTCATCGCACTTGAGTTCACTCGGGTAAGAAAAACCATGTCTGATTGCTTACTTCGCAGCTTTTACAGCTGCACTTGTCCGCCTTTCCGATCCGGCAGGATCGAGGGGAAGTGGCACGTGCCTGTGTCTATGCAAACAGAGCAGCAGCGCATTTTGCCGGAATGAAGAACTAGCTCCGGTCAAATCGACGGTTGTCTGGCTGCCCCGCTGGCGACATCAAAGTGAAAGTCACGCATTTACGTCTATTTGCCACTTTGTCTGGCATTTTTTCACCACCACTTGCATTCGGCTGAAACTGCAAAGCCGGGAAAGTCTGGCCCTCTCCCCAGTGCCTTTCATCCTTTTTCCCCCGTCTCCGTCTGCTCTGTTGTCTGCCTCATTATGTTTTTCTTTGGCCCCCGCCAAACTCCCCCGTCGTCATCGTCATCATAGTCATTGCTATCGTCATCGCCTTCGTTTGTCGTGCTCGCCTTGGCAATATTTTTATGTAAACAAGCCAAACAGTACAGACAGCGCCTGGCGAAATTGGCGAATCATCGGCTAGACAACAACACGGGAGCAGGACCAGACGGCGGCTGCTGATACCCTTAACGAAGCGAGGGTCCTGGCTGCTAGCATTTGGCTTTGTGCAATTATGATTAATCTGGGGGAGTCAGTAGTAAACACAGGAAGAACAAATACCAAACGTGATTTGAAATCTTTATTTGTAGTGCTCAAAAGGATGCTTATAAACAGGATACACTTACTCTTTGGTATTAAAGATTATTGTTTATTTATTGTTCTCGATCGGTGTTATTATCCTTCTGACCTTGAGAAGTCTTTGTAGGATATTTCCAGGTTCTGTTCCAAGGTCTCCCTTTGCACAAACTGCACATTAAATTCCTTTACAGCCTTGGTAGCCGTAAAGTGTGCTTTGTGTATTTCATTTGGAGCTGGCAACGCCTTGGGTAAACACTCGATCGCAGGACTCAGCAGGCACCCGGAGTCCTGGCTGGCATTCCGGCATTTCCACTGGTGGCTGCCGGCTCGGCTTCTGCGTCTCCGTTTGTTTATTTACGCACATGCGAAGGAGGGACCCATTTCATATTCATAGAAAAATCGCAAACACATGTGCGCTGGCTGAAGGTCCTTGAAGGGAGATATATATATGAGGTAGAAGGTGGAAGGAGAGAAAAGACAGCAGCTTGGGCCGGGAGTAAATCAGCAGCTAAGTAAGTAAGATGCTTCATAAATTGCTTCAAGTGGCGCAGCTGGCTGCTGGCAGCTTGCGAGGCGTAATGTCCCGAACCAAGGACTCGAGTCTCAGAAGGCAGCCACCTCTAAGCTAGCATGTAGGAAAAACCCCAGTCTCAGTCCCTGTCCCAGTTCCAGGACCTGTCCCAGTCCCATCTCCGGCTGTTGGCTTCCGCTTTAAGGCATATCATCGTGCATAAATCTAAATCAGAGCCCAAATACGAGAAATACAAATGAAAATCAGACGCATCATGATGAATCCTGCTCCTGTCATGCGTGTGTGTGTGTGTGTGCTTGTGAGTGTGGCAAAATCCAGGAGAGCGTAAAATTTACGCAACAGACGCAAAGGGCCCGCAAAATATTTGAACTAAAATGTTTTTGATTTTCCATGCTTCGCCGGAAATATTTCGACAATATTTTGCCCGATGCCGCCACCCTCCTTCCCCTTCGGCATAACTCAAACAATTGCGACAGATTTCCAGAAAGGATTTCGGGGCTGGAAGCTCGACATTTGCCTTATTTATGTGCGAGTGGGTATAAATACACATTTTGCAGACAGTTAATAAGCGGAACGTGTTGATAATTTTTGGCCTGGGTCCTCGTTTCTGGGCTCCTTGTTCGGGCTTAATTGCTTGTAACATTTAATGGAAAATTAATAAGTTGAGAAATGTGCAAAGGAAGTTCGAACAATTTCATTTGAGGTCACCCCGAAAACGGGTCACTGATTTTCGGTCAGCCAAAAAATCTCGTTTATTGAATTAAATTGCTGTATGGTATACAGAGACATAAAGGGTTATCTAAGTGATTCATCGAATATTCCTTGATTTGGTTATTAAACGCACAACATTTATTTGCGGTGGCCTGCGGTCGGTTTCCGCTCGAACGCCGAAAAGTACGCAAAGGCAAAACATTGACAAAACCTAATAATAAAGCCAAGCCAAAGGGCAGGACACCACTTGCAGGACTCTCGGGCCAGTGCATCGATCAACACTTGGCTGCAGTCTGTTATTGCATAATTGCGCCTAATGACATGCAACGAAATTACCTAAAATTCAATTTCCGCACTGCTTAACCTGGCCACAGGACGCACACAGGCCGAGATGGGATAATTATGCTCCGGAGTCCGGACACTCGGACTGCTCACTCGGCCACCTAATGGCTATTTAATTTGCCAGGCTTCCTGGAGTCGTTTCAATGCGAGTGGAGTTGCCGAAAATTATGGCATTAAAATTGAATGATTAACCCTGGCCGAAGTTCACTTCCTTGGCCTGACCCCGATGCACCTGCGACTGCACTTGCACCTGCTTTGCGGCCCAATTAATCACCTGGCATGCAGCCGTAATTAGAGCCGCATTTGATTTATGCTGTTTTGCGGCAATTATTCAGACAGAGGCGAGTTGGGTGCCAAAAAAGCGATGCCACAAATTGAAAACTGTGTCAGAGGAACGGACACCGAGGACATGCGAAGAAAAACAGAACTTTTCCGGCGCCAGCCAGACATTCAACCACTTCTGCGATTCTCTTTCTGCTTTTGTGTTTTGTGCACATGATTTATTATTTTTCAGAATGAAAAAAAAAAGAAGAGAGCGAAGAAAGGAAAAAAGCACGCCATTTTCCGCCTGCTCATTTCTAATGTGCAAAATGACCCAGTGACAAATTGTGGAGCCAAGTTTTTTTTTCCTGGCTTCAGAAACTGTGTCAGGGGAAACCCAAAACCCTTCATTGGACACCCGGAAAAGTGCCACTCGCGGTTTTCCTTGCGGCCTGCTTAACTGGACACTTGTCGACCGAAATTTATGTGGAGTTTCCAGTGAGATTTATGTCGGCAGGGGGTTGGGTCTCGACTGGCTTGGGGCGTGGCTATCCTCCGACTATCGATAAATTATTGATACAATTTGCCAAAGACGCTGTCCGGGACGCAATAAATTAAATATGCGTTCAACCCACTCCCTGTCCTAATGAACTTCAAAGTCGGATCTATAATGAACTGGGCAAGACTTTCACATTTTTTTTTTGAGCTTTTCATAAATCATTTTTGACATGCCTCGTTAAAAATCAATTTCCAGGCCGAAATCATAAATTCATCTGTACATTTCGCATTTTTTCCCCGAACTTTTCATCGTAATTTGAATGCAAATACGTTTGACGTCATTATTGAGAGCTCTGGCAGCCATTTAATCATGCTCTCCGCAGCTCAGGAGCTCAGCAGCTCAGAAATATATGCAGATCCATTCGGCCCCCATTTCCATTTCCCCGCTTTTCCTCGGCTTCCTTTGCCGCAGTAATTTCTTTTGGCTTTTGAGCGCGGAATGCAAATGCCAAACAAAAGTAGTTTAGAAATTTTGCGGCTCGTCCGAGGGATGTTTTTGCCCGCTACCCATGTACCTTCTGTGGTTTGCGTGGGATCCGTCGACATGACATTAAAATTCAATATGTTAATGAGCCACGGTCGCCAGGTGTTGGGTGGTCCCGCTCCCCAAGGACCAAGGACCCGCCCGGCCGGTCGGCCGGCGCAAGGTCAGACAGAAAGTTCGCTAAGCTGTCGGAGGATATTTAAATTTGTTGCTGGCACTCGTTTGCTCTTCGATTGCTTGAATAATAAGATAACGATTCCGACGACTTCCAGCCTCCCCAACTGGGACTCCTGGACTCCTCAATGTAAATGCCGGAGCACTCGGTTGCCCATCGGAATACACGATTTTTAGCATGCAAATTCGCGCAGTTCGCATCGCTTGTGGTAATTAAATTTATTCCATAATTACGACGGACTCTATTGGCTTATTTAGCATTTTATTCTATAGCAATTTGCGTACTTTTTTCTGCGTTGACACATCTGTAAATCAGTGCGTGACGGCTAATTGCCATTTCCAGTTCATTGGCATCTAATATGCTTTATTAACAAGCAGCATAAATTAAAGCAAATAGCGAATCAAAAAAGCATAATCACATTCTGGAATTATTTATAATAAAGTTATCAATAAGTGACAAAAACATACACTATGCTTCACCTGATATTCCTAATATTAATGAAGCCATTACAATATACATTTTATATATTTTAAAACACAATAGATTTTTCTATTTTTCAAGCAAAAACTCCTACAAATACCCAGAGCCATAAACAGTTTAACAAGCTCATCTCCATGCTCCGCTATCTGTGCTCTTATTACCATAAAACAAATAGTTGAGCAGAGGCTGCAAAAAAGTAAAATAAAACGAAGGAAAACATTTGTCAGAACGCAAAAAGTGACACTAAATAAAATAAAGCGAACAACAAAAGTGGGAATCGAACCGAATCGAGGCGATGGTAAAAAGTGCAATCGCTTTGAAATGCCTTTTCAAACTCGGCAAACTGGCAAGCTCTCGGTGGGCTGGGGGTGGCGCGGAAATGGCCTTTGGCGGAAATCCGTTTAATTTGCAAAATGCCAACAATGCCGGCGCAATAAATGTGACAAAAGCAGACTCAAAGCGGCAAGGACCCACAAAAAATGGCGAAATCAGCATTGGATGATGGCAAACTCCAGTGGCATGCCCCGAATTAAAGCGTTCCAGCGTATTTAGGTTGCATGTATAAATCATCATATTGCTATTTTTTTTACCATCTGTTTGCCTTGTCAACAGGCAGGGAACAATAAAATATTATTACCGCGGAAGTATCTAATATTTAACCAATTTTTACAATACAATTTATGCTCAAAATTATTCAAGCGAACATACAAAAAATGTATGTTGTAAGTGTTCTATAATTTTGTGAGACAATTTACAATGCTTATCTAATACCTGTCAGACGTTTTTAAGTTACTAAGTATTCTAGTTTTTATTTTAAAGTATAAACTAGCAACAAAGAGATCCGGCAC